>CAJVPT010007437.1:0-10062 GCA_910592055.1 Acaulospora colombiana
TTCCACCCCGGTGGTGTAAGATATAGAGTTGTGCAACCGCAGACTTTGATTTCCGATTATTTCAAAGAGGGTCCTCCAGCAGGTGTTATCCACATCCTTGTAGAATCCTAAGCAGAATGTATATTTGTATCTGCCTTATGTGTCTTGACACTAGCTCCGCTATTACGGGCAATGTATTTCGTTTCGTAATGCTTTGCATGGATTTTATCCTATAATAAAACAACGACGCGTTAGGCGTGATTTCAGTAGTTTCATCGTGTCTTATCTCCAGATTTTTCGTGTAACTTTTATCGCATGTATATAAAGTACCGATCACCCAAAAACATATGTGATAAAAAGTTTCCACTTGCATCGCATTATCGGAGAAAGAATCAACAACCTAAAGAAGCAGGACATTAGGCGATGAATCGGAGATTCGAGGCTTTGCCTCTTCAAAGAATCATGACTCAAAGGGTCTAATATTTTTGATTTACCTGAATTACTAAAACAGTTCTTATATTTTTTAGAAATTGATCGATCCCTTTATCCCGCTTTGTTTATATGTTCGGTCACTAGCTACCCCCCTTTACTCACTTTTGTAGGATCGTAAAATATTTCGCTAGAGGTCTTTTTCTATTGCAGGATCTACTTGCTCGTTGTGCTTCGATTTTTTGATGTATCGTTGCATTTTCCTACGTTGGTTCCGGTTAGGGGTTTTCGTGATGGCTGGATAAAAGTTTATACAAATAAGAAGAGGTAAGCAACTATTTTTTACTATGAACGATGACGCTTTACCCTTAGACGCATTCATTCCTGGTTTTGCTTACGAATTACGGACAGTATATACAGTATATACAGTATACTTTCGCGAAAAGAACGTGGGTATGTATACGACGATTACCCAATCGCCAGCCTCCTGCTAATTTCCGGTGTGATCCATCCAATTAGAATAATTAAAAAACCGGAAAATTATTAACCAATCGGGATCAGCATAGAAGTTCGTGAAACATGCATAGCCAGCGATAGAAAAATAGTTGGTTTATCTGCGGAGCAGTGCACTCCGTGCCTGATCAAATACGTTGCTACATAATCGATTTTGGGATGTACTACAAGCATATAATTAGGCGTTCGCCAGCCTCCGGCTAATTTCCCGGTAATGTACTCTATCATGTGTCAGATAAATAAAGCGTGATGATAATTTGAAAAATTGATCTCCAGGTCATCTTTATTGATATTTATATGTCTCAGAGACACTAGCTTCACTATAAAATACATAATATCTATTCTGAATCTACGGTTGAACTAGCTACTTTTTGTCTTTCCGACTTGGGTGTGGACCCATGTGGTAACAATGTCATATTAACTATCAAAATATTACGGGCTATCAATAAAGTTTCTATAAATTTTGCTACTATGGCAGAATCTGAATATTGTACAGGAATTTTTGACTCATGCAAGTGATAATATCGATCAACATTTGCACTATCTCTCATAAGTACTGATAATCGTAACAAAGACCCTGCAACTTGTAATCCAATTATCCCAAATTGATCTTTCTCAGGTCTACGGCTTTTGTAAACCCAATACATACCGTCATTGGTTTCACGCCACAGCTTTACATAATCATCTTCTATCTTCTGGGGGGAACAAAACAAACGTGAGCACTCAGAATACATAAGCTCATATTTTTTATTTTTATCTTTCATAACAAATATAATATCTGGCCGTCGTCCTGATCGCCCCTCTCCTCACTGGCGATGCTTTGTCGTTCGAAACTATATAAAAGAAAAACGATAAGTTTAGGTATCAACTATAGGATATTTAATTTGATACGATTTAACGTACGTGGTAATGTAACAAGTCTTTCCGTAAGGGAGATTCTTTAGTGATGCCTGGAGTGCAGGTACTATCATGTTAGTCACATATGTACCCTCGTTCAGCGATTCGGTATGCTCAGGTCCAAAAGCCGGATTATTCCAAGAATTACTCCTAATGAATAGCTTATTGTTATAGAATACGATTTTCATTAAAAAGATTACAAAAATTCTTACAGTGTTTCCAAAATTCCATTCGTAACTTCTACTAGCTTTTCATCAGACTCTTTCCATGTTCCATCATGCAGAAGGGCTTGAGGTAGACGGTTGTTACGAGAAACGAATTTTTTCACAAATTCATCACATGTATTTTCTATGATTGGTGGGAGAGATTGAGGCACCATTTCTTGCACTGGTTTCTAATAACCATTTGGTTAGATTATTATTCAAATTCTTTTAATAACCCATCCAGATCTTACCATGAAAGAATCCCGTAAATGTTTAGGTAAATTCTTTACTACATCTGATTTATCAGAAATAACTTGACTCCCCAATTGATCTCTCCATGTTAATTTGGATATAGGTATATTACTTACAGCAGAAAATAAACATTGATATAGCGTATTGGTAATCTTTTTCAACTTCGATTTTAGTTTATTTATATTGCTTCTGATCTGGTCCGAGCTGAGAGGTTCTTCATCATTTATTTTCACGGCCCCGATGACACGTAAACTATTGACTGTTTTATAGGAAACGTCGAACTAACGCAGATATAAAATGGATTAGTTTCAATTCATATAAATTATATTCTTTCCCAGAAACGCATGCGCTGTCAGATTATAAACAAGACCCCATCTTTGTGTGGTTAGCTACTCCGTCACGCGGATGAAAATCTTGTGTGATGCTAGGATAGCAACATGAAATTAAGCATGTATCAATAACCTAATGAACCCTCCCGCTGTCGAGGAAAATCCTGTTGGCGGGCTATTGGGAGCTTAAGCTATTATGCTCTCTTTTTCAGTAGCACCACTATCCGCGTATTCATCATTCAATCTCAACGTTATATTCTAATTATATAATTAACCTACCTCTGGAAGAATCTCAAGAAGTGTCATATATCGTGAGGAACCTCGAGTGTTTTGTTGGTTTACATACGTTACAGCGTGTTCTATAATGTTTTTTAAATCGTTCTTAGAAATTCGTGGATCTTCTTCCATCACTTGGTAAATAACCGATCCAGCAGTAATAGCTTCTTCTTCAACAGTCGATAAGAAATTGTAAAGTTTAGTGTGGGGATTGTTGGACATGTTTGAAAATAATATTAGCTTTATTGTATTGCGAGTAAAGCAACAAAAAAACGCAACGTAAGTATACTGTCCTTTTAAAACGTTCCCTCCGCTCATTTCTGCCTCGTTTGGTATGGGAAGAGTAGATTTAGGGAGTGTGAAAGTGGAGCGATGTAATGCACGACGAAAAAACTTCTCATAAAGAAAATGTGAATGCCACGAGTTAGTTAATCAGATTTGGAATTTATAGCAACAATCAGCAGGTTACACGATTAATTATGCATGTAGATGTTCCATAACCTTCTAATTTATTCTGTGGTATAGTATGTGATATGCATTTCGAAGTAATGGCACTCAAGTGCCTGATTGAATATATGTATTACAAAATCAAGAGCGTTGAGATTATCGTTGGCCTATTGAAAGATCGGGTAACAGTCAATAACTCACCAGGGCTAGGATCAAAAAATTTACCCAGAAATAGCTGGTAGATAGTTTACCGATTCACATGTATTTTTATATTGTATAAATAAAGCAATCAGACCTAAATGGTAGTTTTTTTTAGTCGATAATTAATTTTGCGTATGATAATGAGTATTTTTCGAGGTTTCATTCGGGACTGTGGGATTATGATTCCACCATTTGAGATCATCGCCCAAGATTCATTTGAGATCACTATCCGAGAATATCAATTCCCGTTAATGTCTAGAGCTAATAATAACCAATGCGTTATAAAAAACAGGTAGGGAACTAGTACCTTGGTTTATATCCTTAATGGTTATGGATTTTTCTAATCTCAAAGCTCTTGCATATAATATCCTCAAAATCGTAGGAGATACTATAATTCAAGAAATCGAAATCCCAGAAATCCCTAAATGCTCAATATGCACCAAGGATATCTTAGTAGTTGGTTATAATGCATTTACTACACTAGAATGTGGACATATCTTCCACAGACTTTGTATAGAGAAAAAACTTCTACTCACCATGCCAAATAAGTGCCCCTCCACTAAATGTGAAAAAAAGCGTTGAGATTATTCATTGGAGTCCAAAGCAATCTTCTCAATCAAGTGGAATTTCTGCTCTGGCTGACAGAATGGGTAATGATCTTGGATTGACTTCTCCAATGTTTCCGCTTAACGATCAAATGGAGTCGCCATTATTGACTGGAGGTAATCGTGAAAATGATCCAATATTATTCAGTGTGGTACAGAAAAAACGAATTATGAAGTCAGGCGATGAACCACCTAATAAAAAGAAGAAATCCGCAAATAGAGATTATTCTCCCGTAATAAAAAGACTTATTCAAGAGCTTTCAACTGATGATCCCGAGAATGAAAAAACTTTACAATCTGAATCCGCTTCCGAGTCCAATACAACATCAGTTAACTTCCTAAATCTATATCAAAAAATAGTAGATGCTGAAAGTATTAACAAAAAAACATCTCAAGACGTTATACGGCACTATTTTCACTTTGGAAAAGCTATTGATGAACGGTTCAATCACTACAGGAAAGATTATCCAAAGCGCACATCTGAGGGAAAAGTTGCTGATGATATTAGAAAACAGATTCCAAATACGATTAGTGAAAGCTTACTTCGAAAGACAAAAGAAAGGGCCTTGAAAATTTACGACCTTTTTAATGAATTGGGGGAGGATAGGATCAAGCGAATTAAGACTTTTACAGCTACAACACTAACTAAATTATCTCAGGATGATATTAATCATGTATTAGCAAAGGTTTCGGTATGAGACATTGCACTATCTATCTATATTATACTGCGCCACATAGTCATGTGATGTTGTGATCCTGGATCACAATCTATGTAATAAATCCGTCAATTTTTTAGCATCATCGTTATACTTTAATAAACTAGCCCATTGGGTCTTTTGTTTTTTAACTATGTAATTGGCCATGTGTATGTGCTGGCATTAAGTATCGAAAAATAAAGTTATTAAAATTGCTAATATTGAATATCGATGTGCATATATTGGTTCGACGAATATGCGGAGCATAGAGTCAGAGACTCATATCAATTATCTCGACCTTTTTCAGATTTAGAATTCGTGGATTCAACCGGCGATGTATTTTTTGTCTTGTGTTTTTTGTCTTAATTCAATTTCCTTCTGCAAATCTAATGGAGTATCGAACCTTAACCGAATTGCTAGAGGATCATCCTCTGACCTAGTAAGATCAAATACAATAAATTCATTTTTTCGAAGGTAACTATTAATAACCATTGATGCATTCTTAACATCATCAGTATATCGTCCAATTATTTTGGACACATCTTGATAACTACTGCCCCCATTAAACATTACTAAATGTGAGATATTTTCACGAATAATTATTGGGACATGATGATATTTTTGCGTTACATATATTGGACTTATATTACGATGACGTCCATGTGTAAAGAATGGAATAATTCGATTTTGTATTGTCTCTGGAGCGACACATAAATCCTCAAAAATAATTACAGTACTTCTCTCTGGAGAAAATGATTTTACGCTAGGAATTTTTTCAGGTGAGATATATTTAAATCTAATATTTTCGTAGTATGGTGCTTTTGGATCTTTTGAAATTATGCCATACATATACCTTACAAATGCCCATTTTGGCTCATCAGGATGATATCCACATACGATTAAATCATCGCAAGAAATATATCTACTACCACCTTTTTTACCTTTATATATACATTCAGCTTTATTACCAAGAAAAAGATTCGTCAAGATATTAGTCTTACCCGTACCACTCTTACCACTAACTACCTTACTGAAAGGCCATGACATTGCTGGATGTCCAACATTTCGAATTGATTCATGTTTATTAGCTTCGTCCATATCCATAAGGTAAAGTTTCATAGGTGGCAATTCTTTCTTTCGGTACTTTTGTATAACGGATTGGGAATCCATAACTTCGATTTTTATAGACTGGATAAAAAATTTCTTCCTTTTTGATTGAACGAAAAATTTGACTATATATATACCATATAATTAATATTACTATTAAAGCAATAATAACAAACTTGAATATAGGCGGAATTATATAATGATTATTAACTAAAGCATTACTACCTCCCAATGCAATAATAGGTAATTCCTCAGCCCCTCCTATTGCAATATCTTGAATCTTAGGATGAGATATGTCATCTTTATCATTAGTTTCATTATTTACTTTGGAATTGATCTCAGAATTGATTTTTGATGGTTCGGTAATCTCATCATTAGTGTGATCTGGTATAATAGCGGAGTTAGTGTTAAGATTTATAGTATCGGTTTTTTTAGCTTGATCCATGTTTTTTTTACGTATTAAATATGGACCAAGATTACAAATATTTTTATTAACTGTAGAGTTATTATCAGATTTCGATATGGAACTTTGTTCCTTGCTTTGTATATTTTTTTCATCACCTCCAGTAATCGCAAGTTTTGAAATATTCTCCGATTTTAAATGTTTCAGCTCATTAACTTTTGAAGCCAACTCTCGTTCCAAATCTGCCATTTTATACTTGAGAGATAATATCTCGGGTTCTTTTTTGATCGACTCATCTTGAACTGAAAGCACATCTTTCTGAGCTGATTCCAATTTATTTTTTAATATCTCGTTTATAACCTGAAGCGATTTTATTTTTTCCAATTGGGTATTATACTTGGCTTTATACTCGGTATGGGAAATTTGTGATTGGGTAAGTTGGGATGTAAGGTTAGTATTCTCGCTTTGAAGTTGTTTATTCTCATCAATAATTTGTGAAGTGCGAGTTTGTAATTCCTGAAACTCGGTACCATAACGTAATGCATCCTGATTCCACTTCTTTCTCTCCTGATCAAAATCTTTCACTCGCTTTGAGTATTCATCCTGTAGATCCATATATTCATTAGCAAGGCCAGAACTAGACTTAATATTATTACGCAATGCTTTTTCAAGTTCTGATTCACGGATGCTACCAACCCGATAACCTTTATTCTCAATATCTTTCAAGCTATATACTTTGCGCATAGGTTTTTTCAGCTTAATTGTTAGTATAGTAAAAAAATTAATAAATAAATAAAATCTACCGAAAATTTATCGATATACCGAATATAACGAATAATCGAATGAACTGAAAATTTATCGATACACCTATCGAATGCACCGTATCTACCGAAAATATACCGAAAATCTACCGAAATATATCGATAATTTTTAATGGTTTTTTTCTGTCTATTTGTAAAAAATGCTTCGATATTTGCGTTCAGATGCAACCCCCTTATCTGCTGAAGATTTTCAGGATATTATTAAAGCTAAAAATTCAATGAAGCGAGCATCAGAAGTTATGGCTAAGAAATATAAAATTTCATCCCGGCGGGTATATCAAATTTGGAGAGGAGTTCATCCACAAATAGATACCAAAGATATAACATTATATCCACCAACAGATCCACAGATAAATTTGCCAATAAATCCAACCAAAAAAGCTGAAGAAGTTAAAAAATCCAAGTCTAAGTCTATTCATATCTCCAATGCTAAGAATTTATCGGAAAATATAAATAAAATGCCTAAGACAAAAAAAGATATTATTTCACCTACTGAATTCTCCGAAGATGTCTTGGATTTGTTTAAGAGAACTAATAGTGATATAGAAAAAATTAGAGAATCTGGTCGTGCTTTTAAACAATCTTAGCTTCATATCGTTCAAGTAAACTATTATAGTATCCTATCATTTCTAAATTCGATTGAATGCTAGATAATAACGCCTTTTCAAGCTCTTTTATTCGATTTTTCATACTTTCATGATTTACATAATTTTTTTTTTAATTCTTCACTAGATGAAGAGTTAGAGTCTCGAGTTTCCAATTCATCGGAATCCAATGTTTCTGCGATCTCTGTCTCTTTTGGTGGATCCTTCGCTACTGGGATCTTGCTGAATGTTGGAATAATATAAGACTTACCATGTAATTTCATTCAGAATTGGTTTTTATTTGGGTCAAGAATACCTTGAACTTTTCGAATCCATGTCATACCTAAACATAACATTGGTTCAGGTTCACCATTATCAATACGTGTAAAATTTCCAGTAGCTGTAACAGTTTTACCATCCTTATCCTTTATAGTGACTGGCACATCCGTAAACCATCCCAATGATTCGGTGATATGTTTAGAGTTACCTTTTATATCAAAGTCAGATGGCTTGTCAGCTTTCCATCCAAGGACATTAATTGCTGCATTATTCAAGGCTCCAAATTCACTTCCAGGATCTAAGAATGATTCAGAAATAGATAAATCGTTTATACTAGCATCCAGGTATTGTAGAGATGAAAACCACTCATCTGATTCTTCCTTCTGAACTGTATGAGACTGGAACATTTTTCGCATTACCGGTGAAAGCTTTGGAAATAACTGATCATATGTTACTGGTAATATCTGTTTTTTTTTTCCGATGAATCAAGCCATATATCTTTTTCTTCATCATATCCACCCTCATTACCTTCCTCATTATCTGAAACGCTAGAATTTATTGGTTGAAAGGGATAATATCGTTGTGTTCGATTTGATTTGGCTACTGGTTTTTTGGATTGATTTTCAAGTACCATTTTTCCAAATTGAGATGTCATTTATCCAATTTCATCTACTTTTGATTCTATTCTATCCATTCTAGCGGATTGGTTTATTCTTTGAAAAGGTTTTTTAGGATAATGTGAATCTAAATCTTCATTACTATATATACCTAAATCGTTAAAGTATTTCAATACATAATAATTTTTATAATCTTCTTCTGTTTTTAAATTTGATGGGGGGCCTCTTGGCTGTCTAACCACTTCAACGGTTTGTGGAACTGGTGTCTGTGTTTTCTGTACTTTTGAGGATTGAACTTCTTTTCTCAATTTTTCTATCTCAGCATCATAATTGGATTTTTGTTTCGCTAATACCTCATCATAATTAAATTTTTGTTTCGCTAATGCCTCATCAATCATTTTTTGTGTATCAGGTATAGGAAATACTGATTGCGGAATTATAGGAGCTTCTATTATTTTGGTGTTATAGGAAGATTGTTGAGAAACTTGACCATTTAAATTTGGTACGCGCTCCAGCCACATGTTTTTTAACGCAATGAAAAAATCATTAATACCTGCTGGAGCATCGGACCTCATCCAAGTATAAAAATCACCTGTCAAATGACTTTTTAAAAATCCTATAACTTGTTCATCATTGTCTGCTACTCCCATTATTAATGGTCGAATCCTAGCTTCATACGTATCTGGAGTATCATAAGGCTGATATTTTTCTTGGGTCAATCTTTGAATAGCTGATTGCTTATTTCCAACTGTTTCTCGTTGGTATTTTGCTCTCATCCAAGCTCGTAATGTATCTGGAGTATTTATAGGTGGATTACCAACGATATATGGATCATTAGCTGGTACCAGAGCATATTTTCCACCCATCATAGATTTTAAAATATTACACTTTACTGCATTGTCAAAATCTCCTGCATTTGCATTCTCAAGAACCGTCATATGTCCTTCAAGATATGCCCATGATTGAATAACTTTATCCAAGTATTCATCGGGCGGTTCTTGACCTATGTAAGGCTGAAATCTTGCTAAAGCAGGTGCCATTAATTTTAATACTGGTAAACGTCTTGCTTCAGCCATGTTTAATAGTGGATTATTCTGTAACAATAAAATTTGTCCCCGTAAATTTAAAATTAATTGCTCAGAATTTCTTGCACGAGTTTTCCATTTACCCCATTTATTATCTAACAGCAAATCACAAAGAAATAAATCATCTTGGCATGTATCCAACCTAAGTTGTAGATCCCTACCATGTGTACGACACCTTTGTAACTGTTGAAAATATTGTCGGTTTTTAAAATTAAGTGTAAGTTTTTCAAGCAATAAAGTATCAACACGTTTTTGCATCCCCCTTTCTAATTGCTTAGCAATCCCCCACCAGCGACGTCGCTCTTCTTGTTCATTATTGAAAGCTTGGATAGATAAATCT
>CAJVPT010007438.1:0-10062 GCA_910592055.1 Acaulospora colombiana
GTTAGTTAGAGATATAGCTTTAGCGACACATATTAATGTATAGTTTACAAAGGTTTAATAAAGCACACCTAACTAACTTAAAAAAAAAAAAAAAAAAAAGTATTACTCAACTTTAATTATGATTTAGCATTTAAATTTTTAATGATGCTATAATACATAAGTTTACGACAAATGCATTAAAGTTTATCCCTATAGTGAAAATTAGGCAAACTTAGAATCCGATAATATTTCTTGCGTTTTAATTAAAAATGCAATAATAATAATTTTTTTTTAAAAAAAAAATCGATTATTAATTAAAATACTACAGTATTTCGACCAATGGTCGAGCTTTTGTGAAGATCATTGAAACGAACGAGGATATAGAATATCACATGCCTACCCTCTCCTTTACCAACACTTTGTTTTGCCCGCCCGATGGGGATTTTAAAATAAAACGGCCTAAAAATGCAAACGAGATAGAATACGCATTTAATAAAATGGCCGTACTACGTTGATATTTTGTGTCGGAGCGGAATCCTCTAAGTCGCATAACTCTCTAAAGCAGATACAGGCGTATATACCGTTTGCAAGTATGTATATACAGTATTGTATGAGACATAAGAACACACGAGACAATACACACACGCAATATACTGTATATCAGTGATCATCACGGCAATTCCTCTTTAGATCAATTTTTTTTTTTCTCGGCGAATAAAAAAAAAAAAACGGAATAAATTTTAATTTAATTTTGAATGCTATACAAATATCCTTAACGCATGGGTATAAACTCGTGATTCGAAAGGCTCGAATTAAAAATAAAAAAAAAGAAAAGAAGCGAAATCGTAACGACCGAATAATAAAAGGGAGAAGAAAATATATGCATATATGTGTATGTGTACTGTATATATGTGTAACCAAGATTTGTGTGCGCATAAATTAAATCGAAGTTGCATAGGAAAAATCGAGGAGAAATCGAGGAAAGATGAATTGCGATCATCCAAACAAAACTATATCGAAACGCGGTAAAAAGATAAAGTAAATAATTAAAATCTGGAACCTCTCGCCAGAGGGGGGAAACATTATAAAGAAAAAAATAAATGTTTCTTGTCAACCCGTTTTTATCAAATAACAAAGACCTACTCCTGCACAGCCCATCCAAGAACTTTCGACGCTCTCGGTATGGTTCATCTCCAATGACACGTGTCTTCTGAGCTCGTTAAATTATAAGGTAAAAGGTGTGTGTGTGTGTGTGAGAATGAATTATACTCCACGCGGATCCGTGAGTTTGTCATTCGTTAGTTTCAAAATTCGAGGTATTGTTTCTCACAACGTCGACTTCTCCGGGGCTTTCTGTCACAAGTTCAACCTTGGCGACATCGTAGTCATCCTTTCTTTTGCGCTCGAGAACCCTGAAACGATCCTTGGCGATGACGGTTAACTCCAGTGATCTATCGATCCCGGGGATCGCATTCACGACTTCCATGATTGTTCCACCGTCGTGGTAAATTTTTTCCGGACACTTGAGAGCGACCCCAAACTTTCTATGATAAGATTCGAGACATTTCTTAATCATCTTGTTGTACTTGACCGGGATGACGTAACTTTCACCGAGTTCGTAGGAGACCTCTGATTGGACAACAAGTATTGACATTTCCTCATAGAGCATAATTTCGGCAAACTTTCTTCGTTTCTCATATTTAATGTAGTCTTGAGAATCGACGGGGTGACTGTAGAAGTAATTTTTATCGCTTCCTTGAAGGTTGTTTCTGCAGGTGATCAGTGGACAGACGTCGTTGTGTTTCATGAAATTTGTGATGCACTCGTCGCAAAAAGTATGACCGCAGGGCGTGGTCACCGGATAGATGCACAGTTTGAGACACACCTGACACTCCAGTCCGTGCAACATCATCTCTCTAACATGGTTGAGGTCGAATTGAATGCTGTCCTTAAAGTCATTGTTGATCACGTCGAACATGTCGACGTCTAACGCATTCCCTTTGCATTTATCATGGGTTGCATGATCCGGATATAATTTTGTCATCAAATTCAGTGCCCACGATCTTAACTCAGGACAGTCCGTTCCGATCACCGTCACGTCCTTGATCCTGGGGAATGTTGTGGTGAACAAGGGCTCGCCAATCTCCGCAGTGAAACCGTAACAATTCCGAAACCTCAGGGTCTCCAGATTCTTACACCTCGACAAACCTACCAAGGGGCCGCACTCGAGAAAATTTGAGCAAATGAAGTCCAAGTATCGTAGCGAATTTGCTCGTAATCCCAAAGAATCAATAACATCGGGCGTCGGAGAAAGGTAAATGCACTGAAATGATTGCAGGTTCTCCTGTGCTCTTATGAACTGGGCGACCTTTAAAGAGTGGATACGCGATCCTGAATTATGTATGAATACACCGAATTGTTCCTTTGGAGAAAAAGAGAAAGAAAGAAAAGAAGGTTCGCCTTCAGGGACAGCAGGTATTCACGTGACAAATTGCAAGAGTGATATTTACCACTTTTGTGCACCCTTTGCCGAGATGCGATAAGAATGAGCTGGTCTGTGCGTGCAAGCCCAACCATATTCTCCTGACGTCAGAGGTATATTTCATGGCCTCGGATTGGATGAAGTAGATGTTTCGCGGAAATCCGGATCCGATACCTCTTTCTGCCTCGATGAGGTATAGGGTTCTGTGCATGGTTTTCTCGGTAAGAGCCTCGCATTCGTCGAACAACTTGATCAGCTTCTTCATCAAGACATCAAACCAAGGATACTTGGAACCACTGGGCGAGTTAAATCTACACCAGAGATCCACCAGAGAGATTAGGGTGCGATAGTAAAGGTGCCGGTGAAATGATGCGTACGGATATAACGGTTTCCTGAAGTCGACTTTCAAAGGGAATTTATGGGTTTTAATTAACTCGTCTCTGTCGTATTCGTCGAGACAATCCAAGTAGACGTCAATAATCTTCTCCAATTGTGTGTGGTTAGAGTAATAGAAAGGTTTTGCCCAAAGTAATTTCACTGCCGTGTCACACCACGTTCTGCTTACGAAAAGACATGAGTGTAGGTCTTGCAATCCTGTATGACCTTGTTCGAGGCGAATAAATATTTCATAAAGGATGTCGGTCACAAAATATCTGGACATTATTGTTTTTAAGCGTTTTCATAAAGAGTGTTTGTTTATCACGAACAGGAATTGACAAGAATGAGTAGAGAATAGAGTAAAAATAAAATTAAAATGATGCGTCCCCCAAAAGAAAATAAATTGGGAATCTCTGAATTTTTATATTTATTGTTCATGATAAGGCCTTCACTAATTGAGACATGATCGAACTTTTGTCTATCACTGGGATTCTATTTGATCCGAAACTTTGGATCCCTAAATTATTTCATGTTACGTATACGGCATTACGCACTTCACTCACATTTTATCTATTGCTACGGTCGTATTTTCTAAGAACCCGTACCAAAACACACCCGGGACTCTATGCTCGGCTTATGTAAGTGTTGCAGACGTTAAACAAAACCGCTTCGGGTCATAAATTTATGTACAGTATGTATAAAGAATCTCTTTTTTTTTTGTTGTTGTTGTTGTTGTTGTTGTTGACCGACTTGGTATGTACATACTGTATGTATGCATGTGTGTATAAATAGTAAAATAAAATAGAATAGAATGGAGATGCGTAGAAATTTAGACATATCTTATCTACACACCAAAAATGAAATGAATGCATGTATTTATTTAATAGTTAAGGTGGCTGCTAATTTAAATTGTGACCGTCAAAGAATTGCTCTAACCTCAAAACGCAGCGATAGATAAGAGGAAATTCTGACGACAAATCCTCCTGCGAATACGCACGTGATGAAATTGAGACGTCTGATAAGAGGAAACTCATTACACACCTGATGCATTATCTCAGATGGAATTTGGATAGCATTGGGGTGATCCTATACCTTATCATACAGCACCGAACCCAAATTCGGGCACCAACCCAAAAATTGAATCATAATCCGCTTTCCACTTATTATTATTTTTTTTTTTTTGTTTGTCATTTAATCATCTCGGCACACACAAAATACTGTGTATTGATTGAAATTGATTGAAAGAAAGCTACGATTGGCCATGTGTGTGACCTTGACTTATTTGAACATCAGATATACTGTATACACACGGCGTATTACCGTATGCGGTCTGCGCAATAAGAAATTGAATACTTTCTTTGTTAAAAGAGAAGGGAGGGAGAGGGAGAGAGAGAGAGAAAAAAAAACACGCATTGCAACAATCATCTCGATTGCAATCATAAACACCAACAATGAAGATTCCGGTACGCAAGTGACAACAAACCGACAGCATTTGGAATCTGCGTGCACTATGCATGCATCATTTGTTCATTGCTATATCCATCAAACGTCAAAAAATTTATCGCCTAAAAAATTACATCTATATGCAGTATTCACTTTTCACATATGAATATATCTCGGTTCAACCATTCAAGTTAAAATAGCCCACCCACATACAGTATACAGTATATACATACATACATACAGTATATACAGTATATTTTCTCGAAAAGAAGAGTAAGGAAACGAAAGAAAACACAAGTCGATCATTTATCCTTTCCTTGGAGTCTTGACATCAATCGAAGGTCCGTGGTGTTTCAGGAAAACTTTTTTCCGACGACAATTGATAACATGTGAAAGATACCTTCACTACGATCAGCTTTTTTTTTTTTTATCTCTCATGCGAGATGTATTAATATCACATGTCGAAATTAAGGCCTAAAAGGAATAGACACGTACGTAGGTTTGTATCAAGGATCCTGTCAAACTTCTTTGAATCCCGGGTAAACAGGAATTTGTGATTCCAAACGCTCGGCTTAACCGATTTAAATAAAAGTTTGATGCCCAAGGTTAACAAAGTTAACTTATTTTGCTTGCGCAAGATTTTCTTTGTGTATTTTAAAAAAAAAAAAAAAAAAGGGATCATACTAAATTTTTAACAATTGCCCTCAAATTCTCGGAGCTCTTTTTATAATAGCAACACATGCGCAAGTTACACCGATAGTATTTCGGAAAAAAAAAAAAAAGAAAGAAAGAAGCGAAATAAAAAAAAAAAAAAAAAACTTTAAATTACAGTATTATAAATAAGATCGACTTCGTTGGACGTTTAACGGGGGTAAATGGTAAATTAGGTTAGGCACGTATAACATACAGTATATACGGTGTAATGTACGTATTTGAAATGGAATCTTTACAGCAATTCATGCTTTCCCTTAATGAACTCAAAGTGAACTTTCTAATTTTCATGATCTCGTGTTTGCACATGACGTACACTTTAAATGACATGTCAACAATTGACACAATCGACACAATTTGACCTCTCCATTTATAGCAGACGGTATGTACGCATAATTGATTCCCGACAAATAGTCAAATAGGTATGAAATTTCGAATTTTTACATAGTGATCGAAATTGGGAATAATGCATCGACAAACGTGATCGGATGTTCACGTGATAAAAATTTCACACGTCACTTCAGGATGCCCGCCTTCTCTTCGAGAACATTCAAAATTTCATTCCAATAACGCTTAAGAAGGTGCCTCCGCGAAGAATATGAGGTCATCCCTATATGATGTAAGGCTACCGCTGAAATCTCAATCCAATAAACATAAAAACGACGGCATGCGAGACGTCGGGGTTTCCTTTCGCATTGTGAAAACAATCCTCCCCTCGTAAGATAGGGATGTGCCCCTCCCCCTTTAAACAACTCGATTTCAAGCATCCCATGATGCTCTCCCTGATTAACCCGGAATCTTTGAATCGCGCTCTTGCTCCTCCACACGTCCGCAAAATTTTCGTGCCATTTTTCGATCGTTTAATCACGCGTCCTGTACTTACGATGCCTTCGAGCGCGCAATCGAGGTGGTGCGTAAAGTCATTATTTTGAGGTAGAGGGCATAGGTTTCCATGTAACAGTATCGAATGTCATGCACTCTGTGAAGATATGAAAACTGTCTCCGGAATGAATTTAAAAAATATACCGAATATCCGTCTTGTTTACTAAAGAAACAAATATTACCAATCGTTACAAAATATTTGCGCACGATTGAATTGGAATTGACATGAGATGAGATTTTTTACGAACGATAAATTTATTGTTTAAGACACAATTAATCGCTAAATTGTCGACTACAATTTTCATAATCCTTTATAATCCTTAAACAATATTATGATAAGATAATGATAAAATCGATTTTTGCACAATTATGTTTCCATCAAAAAAAAAAAAAAAAAAATTTTTTTTTTTTTCTAATTCTTAGAGTCCCTTCCGTTCAATTGATCGTTCTGCTCCAAGACAGCGCGCACAGCCTGGCCATAATTCTCACAACTTTCCTTTATCGCCCTCCACCTGTCACCCATCTGGATTGGATCAAAATTATGCCCGCGGGAGCTGAATACATCACTCAACTCCTCGAGAGATTCCTTGAAATCCTTCCAATAATCCAAAATGATCGGGATCTTCCGAATGAGGCTGGTCACATTGAGCTCAATGACCTTGGTGTCTGTCTCATTCGTGTTCGCCATCACCCTTCTCGTTTCTTCAAGATTCGCCTTTATTTCTTCCGAAATTTTCAAACATCCAATGGAATCAAAGTGAAACTTAATCCCAAGGATAAGGATGGCAAGTGAAATTGCCGTGATGGTAAAAATCGAAAAGCATGTGGATGAAATTCTCATGTGACCATCTAGGAGAATTACAATCATGTAGAATGCATTACACAGTGAAACCCCTGCACCAAGATAAAGGCATCTTTTCGATTTCTCCGAAAGACTTTCGGACCACTCCTTGCACTTTTTACATTCAACCTCCCTGACGGGCATGTTTTCTACGTCCCTGGTTAGGTCCTTCTTGTGCTGCTTAATGCTCTCGTACGTCTTTCTCAAGGATCTTAGGTTATCCTCGTAATTCCTAATAATCCCAACAACCAATTCCCGCTTCTCTCGAGAATCCTTGATCAAGTTTTTCGGGATGGACATCAATTGAAGAAGTTGTCCGACATTGAGGGGTGGAGCTGTGAGGTTATCGGTGTAATTGATTACAGTTTCGGCAAGTGAGACTAAGTAGTCGTTATACTTGAGGGACTGCAGTGTGTTAATGTAAAAGCTCCCGTCCAGGATGTTGATATAGCGACATTTTTCCTTGAGGAAGTTATCGGAGGTCGCCAGTTTGCAATTGTAAAGTAGCTGAAAGATGGTGAACAACGTCTCTTTCACGGGTGATTGAGAAACGTTGCTTTCGTCTTTCGTTTTGGTGGAGGCAACGTGGTCTGATGGTGAGTCATCAAAATTGATGACAACTTGCTGACCGTTTCTGGCTGACGATGAGACCATGGTGAGATTCTTTCAGGAACACAATCGACCGTGCTTTTCACAAAAAAAAAACATTCGCACGCACAAAAATCGATTTACTCACAATGTGGGTCACGTGTTGACGTCACATTACGTAAATGTCCTAGAATGTGATCGTTCGTGATGACACGCCAATTAAGACCAAATGCATATGTGATCAACGTATCACAATTTTAATGTTTGTTACACCACAATCCATTTTCCCGATACGCTTTTGTTTCCTCAAAAGCTTTTTTATTGAGTGAAAAAATTATTCGCCGAAGAGAAATAAAATGCACGTGACATTATAAATGAAAATTTTATCCCCAATTGATCTCACCGCTCCGATCCAAAATATCACTCACGAATCGAACATAGTCTTCGCAACTCTTCTTGATCTCAGTCCATTTGTCGTTCAGATTCTCCTTACCAAAATTTTCAACGTGTGACAACTCTTCAAGATTGTCCTTGTGTTCCTTCCAATATTTCAGAACGGATGGAATTTGGCAAATCGTGTTGGCCAGATACAACTCCACCAATTTGGTGTCTTCGTCGTTTGCACTCTCGATCACCAGCTTATCCCTTTCCATCTCTTGTTTCAACCTATTCATCTCCCGTTGATAATCATTCGCCTTGGATCGGTAACTCTCTGCATACAGATAAACAATGACTCCCGTTAATAGCAAGACAAAATACACAATTGTCATGACGACTTGGTGACCGTTTAGGTAAATGCTTCCCCAGGCATTCATCATTTCAAAGAAGATAAGTATACCGAAGCAAATGAAGAAACCCTTTAAATATGAACAATACATTTGAGCCTCTCTATCGCATTTTTTAAATTCCCTATGGATTCTCTTGATCTCCACCTCCCTAACAGGAATCAAATCCTTCTCCTTTGAAATATTCCCTTTGCGCATTTTGATGTTCTCAAAAATACCACGCAAGGATTTTAAACTATCCTCATATCTCTTAATCAACTCAACGATTAACTCTTTTTGCTTCTTCGAGCTCCCTATTAACTCCTCAGAAATGGCCATTAGGTTAAATATCTCAGCGACAGTGAAGGGTTGAAGTTTTAAATCGTTGATGAATTTGACCACCTTCTCGGCGTGAGGTACGAGCTGCTCTGCGTGCTTGAGTGACTGCAAGGTGTCAAAGTAAAAATTTCCATCTTGAATTCTTATCTCCTGGAGTTTCCCTTTGAGAAAAATATCGCCAATGGTTAGCTTACATTTGTCGAATAGTCGTAAAATCGAGTATACGGATTTTTGAATCTGCTTCGACGAGACATCGACATCTTCCTCGGAGACGGGGTGAATGTCCAGGGAAGCGAGTTCGGACGAAGATTGTTCCGTTTGTGCGTCGTCATCCACCTGGATGATTATTTGAAACGGTTCTCCATCGCTTCCTCGGTCACCAGTGTCAGAGGTATCGGAGAGAATTTTCATCACGAAGTTTGTTGATTTTTTCCAAAAGCGTTTACAAAATATACTCTCACGCTGCAAATAAAAAAAAGCATATGATTGCCGCAATACTTCCTATTATGTAATGTATTATGACAAAATTGGGTTTAACATACTTTTTATTTTGAATTTTTTAAAAAAAAAACTTTTTTTTTAATTACATTATATATAAAAATGATATTATTATCAAAATCAGATTATAAATTTTTCTCTTGTAAAGTTTTAAATTTACTATTTGTTAAAAAAAGTATGTTTTAAAGTATTACTTTTTATTTCAATTTCAATTTCAATATTTTTTTTTTTTCAATTTTTTTTTGAAATTTAAATAAAAGGAATTAAGAGAAAAATTTATTTTTTCTTTTTTTACAAAGATATCAGGATTTTAAAATAAATATTCAAGTTAAAATCTCTTATATCAATTTAACAAATTGATATCTCTATCATAAAAACATAATTTTATTTTTTTAATATATAATAAAAATTTATTATTTTTTTAAAAATTATATACAGTATAATATATTAAGTATTATAAATACTATATATTTTCAGATTTTTTAATTATCTTAAGTTTATTATTAATTATATAGATTAATATAAAAAAAAACAAATATTATAATATTTAAGTAAAAAAAAAAAAAAACTCTTTTCATCAATTCCTAAATTTTTAGAAAATTTCATTTTATAGTAATTTTCTTAAAACACACCTTTTCACAAGAAACAACTTTAAAGAGAGATAACAATAGCTCTTTTTTAAATAATATACAGTTGATTTCTAATAACAAGAAAAGAATATCACCATTTAATAACAACAATTTTTTACTTTTAATTTGCTTTATGAAGAAAAGAAAATAAAGACAAATAGATTTATGGTAAGTTTCTTAAAACTCAAAATCAATTTCATAAAACTTTTAGTCAAGCCAATACAGGTTAACATCTTTTTAGATACTAAGAAAGATTTCAGAAACAATAATCCAAATTAATAAATCAATTCAAATTTAGGGCTCAAAAATCTAGAAGGATGTTTAGATCTATTGGATTAAACAATAAAGATTAATAACAAAACAATTATAACAACTGATCTTTTTTTTTTTTTTTTTTAAACCCTCTGTCAGGCTAGGTATATGTGTTTTATTAAACATATATATACTTTATATTGAAAATGTATCGCTAAAGCTAAGTCTCTACCTAACTCACTTGTCTCTATTTTAAGAATTATTAAAACTCTAAGT
>CAJVPT010007439.1:0-10062 GCA_910592055.1 Acaulospora colombiana
ATGTATGCTTTATTAAACGTTTGTATACTGTACATTTTAAATGATTCACTAAAGCTAAGACTTTACCTAACTCACTCGTTACTATTTTGTCTTGATATATCAAAACTCTAAGTGCAACTTTGGAAGTGATTTATCACTCTGCTAATGATTCAGGTGAATACCCTTTCAACCTTTAACATCATTGCCTGCAGATCACTACTGCAGATCACTATCCGTTGTTCTAATCAAGCTTAAAATCCAACCACTTCATTTCATAAGTAACACCTTTGAGTAGAATTTCTTTCAGGCTTTTATTTTCTTGAGTTCCTTTCTCTAATAGAGGATCTTTATTTTTGGGAACTATTGGTTTTAAGCTATGTATGCCTGAGGGTCAGTTGATTTTTTCTACTCTGTAGATCCCTTGTGAGTATTCCTATTCAATTATCTTCTCACATCTTTTGTTTCAAATCTTTTTCCTTATTTGGTTGCACACTCTTCTTTGCATATTTAATATCTATTCTTGCTTTATTATCAATTTTTTTTCTATGGTAGCCCTGTGCAAAAACTTAGAGTGTTCTGACTGGTTTTTGAGATCTGTTCTATCAGTTTGAAGATCCATTTATCCAACTCAGTCATTTCTTCTTTGTCTTGGATAATCAACCTTGCATATTTTTCTTCTACCTCTTTTTTCCTCTTTTGTAAGAGCCCTCTGAAGTCTCTAAGGATTACATCTTATCCTTTATTTTTATGCTTCCTGTAATTGTTTTTTGTATTGTCAATCTATTCTTCCTCTCTAGTTCCATATGTGTGAAGTGGTAGTGGTGACCAGTCATATCTTGAAGGTTTGCTGAAAGGCTCTCATACTTGTCACGCAAAACAGAATTGGTTTCTTGGAGCCTATCAAACTGACGACTCAAGCTCTCTACCTCCTCTTTGAAAGAAAGGTTTTTCCAAAACAAGTCATAATTATCAATGGGTTGGGAACTTCTGGTTTCCCTGGAGGAAGAGGAAGTAACAGTGATACATTTTTGTTTATGGATTCTTGGCATAATGAATTCACTTATAATAGATATATATCATTCCAAATGCAAAAGATATGATTCTTAAATATATCACACAAATATGCAAAGATCAAAAACATAAAACAAGTTTTAACAAATATAAATAGACAAGGTTTTTCTCAATTCCCCAGCAAACTATTTCAAGACCTCAAAAATGTGCAACAATCTTAAAATGAGTACCATTGTTGATCAAATTATGGATAATCTCCTTGAAACAACTCCTAAAAATATGAATGTAGTTCTATCACATACAGATATCATACAATCTTTGGAAATACAGGTTTTAGTTAAGTACAAATATCTACAAAAGGCAACAAGGACCAAAAATTAACAAATGACCTTGATGCATGCTTATCTATTAGGAGAATTATTGGATCAAGTGGTAAATTATCATAAATATGATTTTTTGTATGATCAAGTATCTGCATATTACAAACGAGCTTGTATCAGAATCTATTACTTTTTTGAGATAATAGGAATAGAACAAATCATGAGAACAAGAAAAATGATCTTTAGAAATATTTATAAGATAACAGCTACTGAATTTCAATCCCTAATTGGTATTTAACTCGTGGAACTCGCAGATTAGTTGGGGGGAATTGTTGAACTATAAAATTTCGCCATATGATCTCCCTAGTACCTAGGATGATCCCAGTATCTCATATCAACATATCACAATTCTTTTGATCACCTGAAATTAAAGATCTTCCAGAACACTTCTAGAACATTGATAGTCGATTTTGCTATTAGAAAACTTAGCATAAAGTACTCTAGAATATTCTATAATCCTAGCTTATCACTTGTAACTATTATTTTCGAAAGATATTTGAGTTCTGTTCAAAATAACATAGCTTAATAGTCTAGTAAAACTAATAGTATTATTATTTTTCTTATTTATATTAGTTTATATTCTCAAATATCATATAACTTAATTATGTATTTAAAGGAGAAAATTATTTCTCTGGAGACTTCTTAGGATTTATCCAACAATAAAATTATTTTTGGCCCAAAATTATTGTCCTGTCTCTCCTGCCTAAATCACTAATGATAAATCTCTTCATTTATTATTGTTTAAATTAGGAACTTTTGCATATATTGTTAGAAGTCTAACTTGGTGTTTCTCTGCACTAGTTCTTTGTCTCTATCTGATGCTTAAGATATGAATTGAATAGGTTGACAGAAAAAAAGTTCTGGAAACATTAGTTTTCAAAAAGCTCAAGTTCCTTAATGAAAACTTCCATAACACCAAAAGATCAAGAGATAGATAATGTGGATTGCAAACTTTTGTCTCTTATCTAAGTTTCTCAAGTGGTGACAAAGCTTTAATGAAAAAAAGCTAAGGTTTAAATACTTTCCTTGAGATATTCCAATCCAATACTTATTTAAATAAAAGATCAGTTATATTGACTTGTCTAATATCACAGGTGATGAAAAAAAAGATTTTTTCTGAGGTTCAAGTGAAGCAAGAAGACTATTCCAATTAGGCAGATCCTTTTTGAAAAGAGGTTGTTTTTATTTTTGGATTTTTTCAGTGGGTCTTGAATTGTTCTCTTACTTCAATCGTTTTTTCTCTTTTCCCTTTTTAACTTAGCAATTTATTGGTTTTGGGCAATCAATAGTAACAAATTGTTGACAATGATTCTGGTAGATAGAGATTATTACCAACCTATTAAAGAAGTATAACATTGTTCCCAAAATCTGATTTAGAGTACTTTTGTATAAAGATAAGTTAGTTACATTGTGAAAGTATATAAAATATTATAGATTTACAGTATATCAATTTTCAATAAAGACAAGCCATCATGATATGATTGTAGGTTAAAAAAAAAATTTTTTTTGTAGGCAATAGAATACTTTATAATATTAAGTCAAAAATTAAAAAACTATATATTTATAGATAATTTTATTATTATTATTTTTTTTTAAACATTGGCTCAGCCTTGTTTTATTTGTATATTTGTAGCAAAATTATATAGGAAGGCTACCCTAGAACTTATTACTTGTTTTTTATTAAATAAAACTCAATAGAGGATTCCCTTTATAGAAGTGCTCACCTTGCGGCTTGTTGCCACTCCTAGTGAGGAGGCTAACCTGCCAAGGCTGAGCTAGTACTGAAATAAATTTCAAAAATAAAGAAGTTGTCTATAATGTTCATAAGCCACTGGTTCATAAAGTTATTAACCAGACTGATATATTGATCTTTTATGTTTTTTCCTAAAGTTTAATTATGGATTTTCCTTTTTGGACTCATATTTTGCTTGTTTCTCTTTTTTTTTTGTAATGCCCATGGTGGCCTTCCACTTCTAGAATGTTTTACATCTTTCTGTTCAGATTTTGTATAGAAAATTGATTATATCAGTACATATTTGAGTGAGGCAGGTCTTTTTATTCAGTCTATCTGGGATGATAGTTTGGATGTGAAAGACTAGTTCTTTGAAAAAAGCACCTCTGATACTTACTATTAAGTACTTTTTGTATTTCCAGTTTATTTTGCTTGTAAATTGCTTTCAAACTTCTTCTCCTCTTCTTGTATTGTATAGCTTTTATATGGATAGTTACAGTATTAATTAGGAATTTTTCAGTTTTGGATCTGAGTTGATTGCAGATAAAAGGATGTGTACTAGTCTCTGGTTCATGGCATTTGAAGCATTTGTTGTCTTTGTATAGAGAAGGAATTCTAATATATAAGTTGCTTTTGGTTGGCAGTTCATTATTCCAGATGTTGAAACAGAATTTTCTGAGTTTTTAATCTTCCTAGTCGG
This sequence comes from Acaulospora colombiana, assembly GCA_910592055.1. Taxonomy (NCBI): domain Eukaryota; kingdom Fungi; phylum Glomeromycota; class Glomeromycetes; order Diversisporales; family Acaulosporaceae; genus Acaulospora; species Acaulospora colombiana. The sequence continues at coordinate 3,803 of CAJVPT010007439.1, forward strand.
TGTGATGGTTACTTATTTTGGTTGGTTGTAATAGGGTAGTAGTTGTCTGCCAGTGTATTTCTTTTACTATTCTTTTATTATAGTTGTATCTTGTTCGATTGAGGAGTCTCTATTTTGCTAGGTGAATTGTTTGAGTGAGCTTTTTTGTAATTATTTTTATGGAAATTTCCATAGGAATATAGTTTTATTAAGGAACTATATTTAAGGGACCATGTTGTGTTCTTAGAATCTTAATCACTTTCTCACCTAGTCTCATTCCTTTCCATCTATCAATCTGTACCAAGCAGTCTGTTTGTTTGTTATGTTCAATTCCTGAGTGTCCCTTTATTTTACATAGGGATAGTTTTATTTGATTCTATTTGTATAGGTCTATTATTTGAAGCAGGAGGTTTGAGTTTTTTTGTGTTTTTATAATTTTCCTTGGGCCATCCTTTTGGATCTTGAGGATGCCATTAATTACTGTCTGGCTGTCTATGTACAAGGTTACTAAGCTGTGTTTAGGTAGAACACCATGTGTTATAAGAATCGCTATAATTTCTGCTCTGATTTATGATGAGCGTATAATTACTTGTTTTTGAAAGGTGTGCTCTTTCAAGTCTGGAGTGATAATGATTCAACCCAGACTCATGTAGTATTTTCCATTGAAATTGTTTAAGGAGCCATCAGTGAATATCTCAAAGATGACATAGTTTTCTAGCTTTCCTCTGATTGTTACTAGTGTTTTTAGGCTTTTTGAAGAGCTTTTAAGCAATTTGTTCAAGTACTTATAATGTGAATGTATGCTTTTTAGAGGGTAAATTTCAATATCTGCTTCCTGTTAAGTTGAAGGGGCATATACAGTATATATTCAGAAAGTATGATGGATAGAGAGTTGGGGAAGACTCTATTTTACCAGATTGTTTCTCTTTCTATGTAATGGCTTTTCCTTGTTAAAGACTTGCTTTTATGGACTGGTATTGAAATGAATTGTTGTTTGATGACCATGAAGCTATATTCTTCTATTTAGTCTTCTAAGACATTAATTGTACATCCTTCATATGCCTTCAATGGGGAGCTTTCTAGATTTTGTGTTAATATCTATATTTGGTAGTGTTTTGATCTATTTTTTATTATCTTTTGCCAATGGTTGAAATGCCTTCTGTTATTGTATAGATCCAGTGAGATCTAGTTGTAAAAAGGTTAATGGTGAATATGCCTTATGTGAAGACGTTTTTGATTGTATTGAGGACACATTGGTCTTTGGTTTCTAGTGTTTCTTTGAGTTTGCTTTGTATAGTAATAAACCAACTGGGGGTTGGACCTGAAATAGATCTTTTATTGATTTGGATAACTTGATACTATTCTGGCTTTAGTTCTATTTGTATTGAGAAGTTGTTCTATAAAAAGGATGTTATATTTCTTTAGGTTTTTCTGATGTTTGATGAAGAAAGCCTTACTCATTATATCTTTAATTGAAGTGTCAATTTCCTTTATTAAAATCAGGCTGTTGGTTTTTTGTGGCAAGTATGCTATAAATCCATGTCTTCTCAAGAGCCATGTAATATTATGTATGAGGTTGTTGCCTAGCTTTTTCAAGGGACTTCCTATTTTGTTCATAATGGGAAGTGTTGACTAGAATTTATTTTGCAGAGTCTGAAGTCTTATTCTTGCAATTGCTCCTACCCTATTGGTTCCATTGATTCTACTAGTCCAGTTTGTGATATATAATAATAATTGTCTATCCTAGAAGTATATTATGTTGTACTCATATTTGTTGTATAAAATATTATTAGGAGTCATTCTGGCAAAGCCTAGTTGTGTTTGAAGGTTAAAGTGATGTTGCTCATAAAGAGATTGCATGATTTTTCTGATAGGATCATATTGCACAGGTATTCAGCACTAGTAATTAAGATACGATTTATAATATATTGTATCTGTTTATCTGTGAAGTTTTTTATTCCTATAAGTGCTTTAATCTTTCTGAATTTCTGCTGGATTAGATTTCCTTGACAGTTTTTCTTTGCTAAACTGTCATGCCATACTCCTAGGATTCTGACTAGTATTCCTTTGAGGTTGCACTGGATGGTTTGATTGTCAATTACTATTCCTTGCTCAAAGTTCTTTCCTTTTCCATTAATAATAAAGAGCTGTGATTTTTGTGTGTTGATTTTAATATTACTAATGTTATAAAATTCCTCACCTTTTTTGATGATTTCTCTCATATCTTCAATATTGTCTGTGATCCAGGTGGTATCATTCATATAGATACTAACTACAATATTCACTTTTTTTGTTGACCATCCTTCTTGAAGATTTCTGCATGTCTTTGTAGAAATTATATATCATGAGAAGTTTTGATCAATTTTGGTTATAAGTGGGTCATAAAAGATGCACCATAGAAGTGGGGATATTGTGTCCCCTTGGTCAATACTATCCTCAACATCATATTCTACTGTGAATCCATGACATGTTAGCACTATGTTTTGTCTTTGATTAAATATATTCAGGAGAATGTTAATAATTTGAGAAAAGATCCTGATACATTTGAGAGCTAAAGTTATCATTTCCAGATTGATTGAGTTGTATGCTTTTGACATGTCTTGATTGAGAATCCAAGCTTATCTGTTCATGTCTTTTGTATGTTCAATAATGTTATTTATTATATGGATTGGTTCTTGTGTGTGGCAGTCAGGAAGTGCTACCCAATTTAGTTTTGAGAGGATCTTGTAATCTTCTATACATTGTGCCAATCTGTCTATAATGATTTTTGTGAAAATCTTCCTTCCTGCATTCAGGAGTGTGATTGGTCTTATAATATCTAGGTTGTTTTGCCAGCCTTTGATTTGGGTATTGAATAGATGGCCCCTTTGCTCCAGTCTTTTGGTGTGTTCCCTTTTCTAATAATTTTGTTGAAAAGGGAATGGATTTCTTCTATTGCTTTGGCTCCAAGTTTTTTATAGGCTATATAGGGATCTGATTTCTTCCAGGAGCTGATTTTGCACTTCTGTCTTGTATTGCTTTTTTGATTTCATTGGTGGATATTTCAGTTAGGACTAACTGGTATCAATAAGGATTAATATTCTTTTTTGGTTCGTATTCTGCTACCCAGTAGGGAAAGTCAAATATTGGTCTGATTTTTCTGGCTAGAGTCCAGTCCTGAAAGTATTGCCTGACCTTGTTTTTGATTTCCTTTGGATTTGTTATAATTGATACTTCTTTGTTTACTGTGATGATCTTATTCAAGATGATGATTCTTCTGGATTTTTCCATAATGCTATTGATCATTGCTTTTTTATTTGTTGCTAAGTATTCTTGTCTTATTATTGTTTTGCATTTGATTGCTAGGTTTGTTTTTTATAAGTAATTACTTAAACAATGACTTTGTGATCTTGTATGATTTTCTGTATATAGTCTAGTCAGTGTTGCCGAAGTTATTGGTATGCTCTGTTTTTAATTTTGTAAGGTGTTGTTGAATATCTGGGAGCTTTTCCTGAAGTTGTTTTGGTAGGGTGGGAGGAGGTTTGTTGATTTTCTGGATGGCTTTTAGTTTGTTGTAGAAGAGTTGCATTTGTGTTAAAGGGTCTTAGATTATATTTTTCTCACCAATTATTCTTTTTTTTTATGTTGTTTTCTCTTTGGAATATGGAGCTTAGCTGCTTTTAGGATGTAGTTACATATGTAGTTCTATTGTTTATCTATCGATTTTGGCTTTGTGCTTTGATTTTTGAGGGCTCTGTTAACTTCTAAGAAGAATTTTTTCTATTGTTCACTATTGGCTAGCTGCCAGTTGTATCTATGATTCAGCTTGTGGTAGAAGACCTCCTTGTAAGAGCTTAGTTGCCATATCTCTATCTCAGTTATAGTGGGTTTGTGGTCACTGGAGGTCAAGGAGTCTAAGGCTTTTCCAATATAGGTTTTCTTACTTTGTTATGAAAGGAATATGTTTATCCAAATTTGATCGATTCTACTGTTCTATTCTTTTAATGCCAGGTAAATTCTCTTTTACTTGGATTGTGTAGTCTATATGTGTCTTCAAAACTGTAACTAAAAGAATTTCTATTTGAGGACCTGTTGGTTTATTGGATGTTATTTGTTTATATGTGCTACTTTTGTTCCATAATGGATTGGAAACTCCATTAAGCTCCCCTAGGATAAGAAGATACCAGTTTTTTTGAAGGGCTTCTCTTATTCATTGCTTCAGTTTGTTGAGAGTGTCTTGCCATCCTTTATCTCTTTTATCTGCATAGAAATAAATGCCTATGATTCTGAGTTTTTATTTCTTTGAAAAGGCAAGGTCTACATAGATGAGCCTTCCATTCCATGTGTTATATTTATAAACGTGATCTGCTATATCTTTTTTGATCATTAGGTTTAGTTCTTGTCCAAGTGTCTGTTCATCATTGTGTGACCAAATTATATTATAGAGTAGATGTTTCCAGTATTTTAATTGTTAATGTGTGTCATTGATTTCAATTGTTAGTATAATGTTCCAATCTTTTGTGGCACACCAGTTGAACCAAGTTTCTTTTTTGTAATTATTTATTAGGCCTTGGATATTGACTATTGTGGTTTGCTAAATTGGGTGTCAAGTGTCTAAATCAGTATATACTGTTGAGTTGATATTGCTAGAGTTGTCTTCTAATGTAAGATTATTTGAGGAGGAGATAAGATCTATAGGAATTTATATTTGTGTGACTCTGGGTGTTTTTTTTTATTTGTGTATTATAACTGTTATATGGTGAATTTTCTGGTGAAGAGAATTTTGATGTGTTACTCATTGATGATTTCTAGGAGGAGAGGAGGCTGTACTAGGGATCAGTTTTGAGATTGTATTTAGTATCTTTTTTATATTTTGATCTATTCTATTTATGGACTCGTAAATCTGTTGTTGTTGAGCTCAGATGTTAGAGGACTTCTTTTTATTTAGTTGTGTACTAGATATTTTGTTTTGGTTGAAGAATCTTCTTCCTCATTCTTGATTATCATGGTATCTGTGAGGTTGTCTTCAGAGACTTCCAGGTTATACACTCTTTCATCCAGGTCAATGATGTTTTCTTTAATCTTTTCAATTTCTTGTTTGGTTTCTTTTAGGAAGGTCATAATATCAATTAATGTTGGAGTGTTCTTTTCCATTCAGTTTAATTGGCATTGTCCAGATTTGGCTGTTGCTATATAGGATCCTGGCTTGATATGATGTTGCTGTAAAGGTCTGGTTTAGTTTTTGATTGGAGTAGTGCATATCAGTCTGAACTTGTTATATAGTTTGCTGAATTTGTTTGCTTGTTCTTTATTGTATTCCCTCCATTGTATTCTTCTTTTTTTGATAGGGCAGTTGTTAAGTAAGTGATCTGGACTATTGCAGATTGTGTATAGTTTGGCTTAATTGATTGCCAGGTGCAGCTGAAGTCTCCAAGTTGGAATTCTTGAGATGTGATAGCTTCTAAGTCTTCCTGGCTGATAAAGCTAATAACTGCAAATCTCTTTCTTTGATATGACATCCTTCTTGGAATATAACAGGTCTTGGCCTTGGTTTGTTCATAAATTCTTCTTAAATCAAATGCAATAGTATTGAATAGAAGGTTGGTGAGCTTTGCTGCAGTTTAACTACATGCTTTCATCTAATCTATATTTCATTGTGCATCAAAGACTCTTACAGAGTCTGCTTTGAGAAGGACGCTCCATTTGTCAATTAGTACATGTTTATTCTCTTTGTTTGTATATAAGGATCACAATTTTTATTCGAATCTGAATGATCCATGGATTTAATCTGAACAGATCAAATCAGATTTTAATTTTGAAATCTGATCTGATCAAATTCTAAATTTTGTATCTGATCAGATTTCAAGTTTTAAATCTAGCCAGATTCAAATAAAATTTGGCAATTTAATTATATTTAAATGTAGCTATTTAAGGTAATAAAAAAAAATCAAAAAAATTTTTTTATATTCCTTTTAACACCTTTACATGTTTCTTTAAAATTTTGTGATATTTTTTACAATATTTTTCTTCTTGCAACATTATTGGTATTATTTATATCAAAAATAAAATGGAATATAATAGTCTTTCAATGATTCCAGTAAAAAAATAATGAAAGTTTCAGTTTAAATAGCTATGAATTGAGTGATACTAGTAATGTTACTACAAGTAGTTTTTTAGAGATATTATCGAGTAATAAAATAAATTATAGAAGTAAAGTGTAAAATTATTTTACAAAGAATTCTGATTTCAATGAAAGTAAAAAAGTTTCCTGCAATTATTGCAGCATCAAATATACCTGTAGT
>CAJVPT010007440.1:0-10062 GCA_910592055.1 Acaulospora colombiana
TTTTTTTTTTCGCTGACTCAACCTTATTTATTAGCTTTGATAAAGTAATTTGCAATACATATTATAGGGATTACAAAAGAAGACAGAAAATATTTTATATATCATTTATGCTACTAAACTTCCTAAGACTATAGTCTATCAGATGGCTTGTTGTCACTCCAGACCAAGGGAGAAACTAACCTGTCAAGGCAAAACTAGCCCTAATTTTTATATCAAACAAAGAAAAAATAGGGGTATTATATTTTATAAAATTGTTTAGATATTTGTTAGTTGTAGTAATATAACTGTCTTTGATGGTTTGTTCATTGATCCATCTACTATTTTGCTGAACTTTCTTTACATATTTGTGTTGTTTTTCAGTTTGTTTGTTGATTCCTATTGTTTGTTTTCATTGTTGAAAGATATGGCACTGGTTCAACTATTTGTGATAAAACAGTTCTTTCCATTTATATGTTAGTTCTTAAATATATTTCTGTGCACTGGAGGCCATGTCTTTTATTTATAATATGTCTGTACAAGTTGATTGCATTTATATTGTACAAGTTAACCTTAAGTTATATATTATAACTAAACTTTTATACATATTTTAGTAAACTTATTTATATGAGTAACTATATCTATTTTACTATATGTATAATTACTACTGATTTTACCCTATTATCGAAAAGATATGCGATTTCTTCTTAATTTTTCCCAAATCATTTTTATAAAGAGTAGTCTGGTTATCAGGCTGTCGAATTTTTTTTATCCTGAACCCAGTTTTCAATCCTTCAGAGTGGTCCACGGCTTTTGCCTCCCATCAAGGCCTCCCGATAATTAAGTCTGTAAAACTCGGTACAGCCACATGCTTGAATTCTTGATAAAAGTCCAAGCGATTGGCTGGAAGAACCTTTTTTTACCTTCCGATTAAAGTGTTGACTTGTTTATCACCTGTCTTTCAGTGGCATATTACTGGTTTTAATGTCTACTCTTCTTATTACCATATATTGTAATACAGTTGCGCCAAGGATAATCCTACCTGATTTCAGACGTTCAACCATATCACAATTTTGTATAGTACTGATCTGTAACCACAGTCTGGTGACAGAGTCTTTGAGTGATCACAGCTATACATGAAACATCAGTTAATTTACAGTTATGCCAATGGATCAGATCAATATCTGCTTTTCAGAGGTTTTACTCCCTGGAGGATTTGATTTACAGATCTTGTGATATAATCTATGGAGTGCTAACCACTGCACTACGGATCCATAGGTAATGATGGGTCCCTAAAGTATTTAGTATATAAAATTTTGCAGATCACTTATGTTTTTTTTTGAGGGATAAAATTTATGGCTCTTTACTTTAATAGGGACAAAAGTCAGGAAATATTATAAATCAATGATTTTGATAATAGAGAACAATTGTAAGTAGTTTTTTTATAGTTATTAATTTAAACATTTTAATGTTTCCTAGTGAGGGACATTTGACTTATGTCCCTGTTTCCCTCTTTAAGGACCCATCTACAGTATATGAAGTTAATATTAATTTATTATTATTATTATAATTAATTAACTTAAATATTTTATATTATATATCTTTTTCCATTAATCCTCTGACTATATACAAAAAAGATATTTGTAAAAAGTTTTTATACTTTCTTACTAATAAAGTTTTAATACTTTCCTTAAAACAACTTGAAGTATGACTTTAAGAGTTACTTTTACTTTTCCCCTATTATCTATAAAACTCTTCACTCAAAAACTTGATTTCTAGTGATCAAGAAAAATCAAGTAACATTTTTGATATCAATAGCAAAAAAGTTTTTAAAGAAAAAGAACTAACTGTAAAGTATTTAAAGACCTTTTTAACCTTTAAAGCAAGAGGTTTATAGAGGTTTTTTGCAATAAAAAGGTTTATTTTTTTCCTTTTTGACTGTTTTATCCTTTTAGAACTTTGCTTTTTATAGTTTTCTAGAAAATTTTGCCTATCTCAGTTTGATCCTAAATTTTGAATAGCATAAATTTTTACTAAATATGATTGGTTAATATGAAACACATCAATTTTTAGAATATAAATAAAATTTTTATTAGTTATATTCATGTGTTTCAATATATTATTGGTAATATAGAAAAGAAAGTTTTAAAAAAAGTGTTCCCTTCAATTGTATATATTTAATCTTTAGGAAATAATTATAATATCAAAAGGTAAGTGACAGATAGAAAAAGAAGATTTAATCTCTATCTTTCATTAAGTTTTTTAGGTAATGAAAAGACTTTATTAAACAAAAACTGAAATCACCAAGTTTCTATATCAATTAGACAAAGTTTTTGAAAAGATTTTTTTATCTCAGTTAGACAAATTCTTTTATAATATAGTATTGGTTTCAATAGTATTAAGTGAGTCTGTACATTGGTAAAAGAATAAGTTTCTCATATGTTCTTTTTGAAATTACCTTTAGAAATAATTAAATTCCTTAAACATTATGAAGCTTAGATAGTATCTCAATCAAACAAACCTTTTTTAAGGAGAAACTATAAAATGGAGTAAAAACTTTTTAAAGGATATTGAATTATATTTCTCTTTTTTCTTTTTTTCCAATGCTGACTTTAACAATTCATTGTTTTTCAGTATAATTAATAGTAACAAATTGTTAACAATAACTCTGGTTGACTTAGATATTTTATATTATGCTATCAGAAAAGTGTAATATTGTTTCCTAAATTTGATTTAGAGTACTTAATTTAGATTTAGTTTTGTTTAATTCAAACTAGCTTAATAGACTTATTATATTTTTAAGTAATATAGTCCTTTAACTAATAATATACAATAACAAGTTAGTCACTTTGTGAAAGTTTGTAAACTTTGTGATATCTTTCAATATCTCAATAAAGACATGCCATTGTGACATGATTGCAGATTAAAAAAATCAATTTAAATATTTCTTTTTTTAAAAATTAAAAAATAAAATAAAAGTTGATTAGTATAAAAGTTCTATTGACTTGTTCTAGTAATATTATTAAATTAATTATTACATTATTTATATGTTGAAATTTGTTAAAACAAGATTTTGGTTTTGTTTGAAAACTAGTTTACTTTTTTTAATAAAAAGAATTTTTTATTTAATTTAATTATTAAATTTTAATAAAGATAAAAAAAAATAATAATAGATAGTTTTGAAACCATTTTCTCATGTTATTTTGAAAAAGTATAAAAACTAATATAGGAATTCGAAAACTTTTGTAAATATCTTTTTTTATATAAAACATTTTTTAATTAATTTAAAATTTTCTATGATATATTTCCTTCATACAATCATCAACTTCGGATTCATCATTTTCAGAACTTGCATCATTCAATCTCAGATTTTGTTGATTGTTGCTTAACTATATACGTAAATGTTTTTTTTATTATCAACAATATTTTAAAATCCTGTACAGTCCATGCTTGAACATTCCAGCCACGAGAATATCATTGTGTTCACACAAAGTGAAATCGCTAGTCGCCCTGATGCAATATTAACCCGTAATTGGAATGTCGATACTATTGAGTATAAAATTTTTTATGATTTTCCAAATTCGGAAGGCCAAAAGAGAGCATGAACCTGGAAGTGCAAGAGATTATTTAGAGGCTTTTGTGACTTTGCAGTAATAAAATCGAAAAAAAAAGAAATTCTTACCATTATACAAAGCGATACAACAAATGAGCCACTTATCAAAATCAAGCGAGGAGGTGCAGTGTTACCTTTCGCTTGTTGCAACAAGGCTTGATCACAGTTTGTTTTTCAGTTGTTACGAGTAAACAGTTGCCAAAATGGTGAAGAACAGGATCGAAACCCGAAGGTGAAAATAACCGAGGGTTCAGTCGGGTAGGTGATGGACGGGTAATTACGTGACATGAGCCGATTTTCTCGTCTCAACAAATTCATATGCAAAAAAGTTCTTTACAAGAAACCTGTGACCAACCCATTGCAGAATGGAAGATTACCAGCGCATTGTGCGCATGTGGCAAAAATGGAATCTTTGTGGCGTGCATCATGTTTTTTTCATTAATTGTGTTTCAATTAATTCGCGCGGTTTTTCTAATGCCGGCGTTGATAAGCTAAGAACGGAAAATTGGGCGATAAAAATGTCACCAGGTGGGTTTGATAATTTCCATTTCGACGTTTTGAGTCGCGTCTTTAATTCACTATTCACGTCACAAAAATCGCTGTTTTGATCCTTTTATAGTTATTGTTACATTGCATTCTATTATTCTAAAATTTCTTCCAATTCCCTTTTGCGAATCGGAACAACCCTTTCTTTGGTGGAAGTAAAGAAGACCCAATTGGAAGTGCCTTGCCCATAATGACGATTGATACACACGGGAAGAAAGTCAACCCGTGAGTGAGGTTCGGATCGTTCGTTGACTTCACCTAAGGATTTTCGACATGTTTTTGACGCACCGACCGAATCTTACCCATCTCGTCAATTCACCAATATTCGTAATTCATGTGGAGCATACGTATGCACAGTAATATGTAACGTGCACAAATGGAAGATTTATTTTTTTCTCAAGTAGTGTTGCATTGAAAATTTATGCTTATTTAAGTGAAGTCCAATGAATAGGGGCGAAACCAAAACTCTTGGGTGTACATGATATGCATCCCAAAATCAATCCTTGCCTCTCGTGCTACAATTTTCTATTTTCGATCACATTATGTGCATATTTTTAATCACAGATATACTGTATTTACAGTACATACGTATCATACGTATCATACGTTTATTGAATTTTTTTTGGACGACTATCGTCAGAATATGATGAAACACTGAATGAAATGAGAGAAATTCAAATTGTGTGATTTGACCCTTGTTTATTAGCGTTCTAAAGAATTCTTTTTCTTATACAATAATTAGTATAAAAAGTAGTTGATCAATATAATTTTCCCTATTCCGATCATTGTGTAAACATACATAATATAATGTATACACAAGGCGTCGGGTGAGCAGTAAAGTAATATTTATACGTGTTTAACTGTAAACACAACCAAAAAATAACCCGAATTCCTTTCTATAAATATTGTAACTCATCTTCGAGGCGTGGAAATACAAATAATTACATTTAGAAATTTCAAAAAAACACGACGACCGGTCTTATCTCTTATTGGGTAGTTTCACCAAATGTCACATTGTCACAACCCCTGCCGCATACATTCTATCATTTTTCATCCGTGTTCTTTTTTTTTTCCCACTCTTTTCTAAATACTGACTTGGAATAAACCGAAGTGCTGACTCAGTTGTGTGTTGTGCTTAACTCAAGCTCTTTCCAATTACCGTGTTGATTCCAAACACCTCTAAGGCACAAGTTCTTCGTGTGCTTGAGTTTTTTACTTTCACTCCACACACAAACATCCCACTTCAACTCATTCTACTTCACACAAAACTTTTTTTTTTTTTTTTTCAACCTGTCTCCAATCGACGAAACTTTTCTAGTCTTGAATTCATTCCTTTTCCTGCTATCACATATAATTTGAGCTCGATAGACTTTCTCCACACGAGCTCTCAAAGATTTTAATTTGAAAGACCAATATCCGCCTACTTGCGGTTTGCTCACGCATCTTTTTTCATTATTCTACCTATAATGGGAGGAGGCGACGTTGTTGTGGGTGGAAATTGGTTGGTCGAAGAAAAAATCGGAGAGGGATCCTTCGGTGAGGTCTTTCGAGGTAGGTTTCTTTCTCCAAGCTTTTTTTTTTTTTTTTTTCTTTCCCTCACGCAGGGTTGCGTGAAACCTGTATTTTCATTCTTTCCATCTCCGGGAGAAGTTTCTATTTTTTGCCTAAAAAAGTTGCTGTAAAAAAAAAAAAAAAAAAAAAAAAAAATATATATATATATATATATATATCACAAGAGGTCACTGGAAGCAACGCCTACTGGGTAATAAATGTAGCTTAGACTTCTGGTTTTTACGTCTTCGTGTAGATTGTTGGTCCGCATGTCCCTTTTGGTTTCCCGTTTGTTCGACGGTTCATTAAGCGTAGATAATTTCGCATAACGAGAAATTCTATTGTTGTTATGAAAACTGATTCTTATCCTTCTTCACCTTTGCATTTATAGCTGTGCATATAACTACAAAAGAGCGTTATGCGATAAAGCGGGAATTAATCAAAATAGACCATCCTCAGCTACCACATGAGGTTGAAGTTCTCAAAATGCTTGAAGGAGCATGTGTGTATTAATTTTGACGAGCAATTTAAAACTTCTTTTTTTTTCTTTGTGGTAATGATTCTCTCTCTTAATCAGGTTTCATACCGAAAGTACACTGGTTTGGAGAAGAAGGTATCTACAATGCCATGGTCATTGATTTACTTGGGCCTAATCTGAGATTGCTTCGACAAGCCTACGGGGCGCTTCCCATAGCTTTCGTGAGTGACATAGCTCAGCAAATGGTATGCGATATTGCATTTCCGAATTGGCGTTTTGATTAATTTCAACTGTCCGACAAAAATGAATGTGATTGAATTGCTCGTGTCCTTCAGGTCACAATCTTGGAGTATGTGCACAAACGTGGTATCGTCTATCGAGACATGAAACCTGACAATTTTCTTCTGGAGAGAGACTTTCCACTACCGATAAGTCGACTTTCCATTTACGATTCTGATGATGATATTCCTGAATCAAAGCTCCGTGACCACAAGTTGCTTGTAGGAAGAAAACATCGCATGAACATCGTGGATTTTGGTTTGTTTCTCTCGCAGAAATTTGCTCTGAAGTAATTCTGGAATTGTAAATTTACTAAAGTAAAATTCGCATATGATAGGGCTTTCAACATACTACATCAATCCGGAAACGGGAAAGCACATCTGTAAGAGTCAATCTCCGATAAAAAACAAGACCGGTACGGCTCGATATGCAGCGCTTGGCGTTCATCGTGGATTACGTAAGCAAACAATCGAACGAACTTATATTCCGAATTGTATTACGAATCGCAATGGGCACTTATCGACATCTGCTTCTCTTCACAGCACACACTCGTCGTGACGACTTGGAATCACTCGGATACGTCTTGCTTGAGATGTTACGCGGTGATCTTCCTTGGGCGGGAGTCACTGCACGCAACTCGCGACAAGGATGGGCTAAGATGCAAAAGATAAAAGAGGAAACTCCCCTTGATGAGTTATACGAAGGGTTCCCTCGGGGTTTCATGATTTACACTCAGTACACCAGAAGTTTGGGATTCGATCAAGAGCCTGATTATAATCATCTACGGGAATTGTTAGCGTATGTATATATTTATTTATTTGATTTTAATTGAGGTTTTCGATTTATCCAAAGTCGGTGGAACCAAAAAAAGTCATCTTTGTATTACCTACTTTTAATAGTGCTACGGTGGGAAAAGGATCAGAAGCCGAGCTGGTTGTTCAAGAATCTCAATGGTTCTTTGACGACGATCGTCCAATGTCTCCACGAAATCGTAACCACAGATCCCAATCTCCGCTGACGATAAAGCCTCCACGTTGCATTTTGGATTATGACGAAGATCTGACTCTCGGATCTCCACCTCCTTCGCCGTTCTACAAACGAAGCAAGAATTCTTCGTGCAAGACTAAAAATAAAGATGACATATCCGGCCTTGGTTCCAGCGAGCGTTCGAACTCTTTGACTTCCTCGATGTCGTTTCAGAAATCTCCGTCACGTACATACTCATTACCTCATCGCGATCCTGGTCAAGTAGACAATCTTAGTCATCCCAACGGTCGTGATTATGAAAAACGTGGCAAGCGCCCGGAAAATGTCCGAAGGTCGTCATACGTCAAACGTCCTATTGTAAAAAGCTCATGGAATACCGTTCAAGATCCTGCTGCATTATGGGACCATGAAGTTCGTCAATTTGAGAATGCCTGGAAAAATGGACGCTCGTGGAATGAAGATAATGTTGATAGCCAAGAAGTTAATTCTGTGCCATCGACTCCGGTCAACGAGTCGGCCTTTTGGATGGATAATGCTGATGATGAATTTAAGGGTTTCGATGGTGGCCTCGGAGGTGAAACCGATGGATGGATAAACCACGATGAAAATGTGTTGATATCAACTGATGGAAATGGAAAATCGAAGGTACCATGGTTTGACAAAACCAGGTCGCCTGCTTTTCGCAATGGGGTTGATGGTAATCATGAATATTCTGGAGAAAGATCTCGTTCTTTGACTGCAAAAGCGAGCCGCGAATGGAGAGACTTGCAAACCAGGAGGCCTTCTATTCCATCTCCTTTATCATCCACCATTCCATCAGGATCTACGGATCATGACAAAGGTGGTATTCCCGCCCGTGTATCATCGCCGAATAATAAATTTGATCAATATTACATTGGAATCAACGAAAATATTCCACTGGGTCCGAGGAGGAGCATTCCAAACATACGTACAAACGGTTTGGCATCGAAATTTATTAAACGAAGCACACCCAATCTTCGTGATTCAGCTCTCAACAGTTCGGTTCCATCATCTACCATAAAAAGAGCAATGGCTCATATGCAAGATGCTCAGCCTACGGCAGCTCAAGGAGGTAGAAAAACTCTTTCGAATAATGCACGTTGTGCGACTTCGCCCATACCTATTAGCAATTCTAATCTGAATCAACGAGATGACAAGGACGTCAATAGAATATACACCACTACAACAAATCTTTCCTCCCCCAAGGATGTCAGGTATTCGCCACAAGATGCGAGATATTCGATTCAGGACGCTAGGTCCTGTTCAAATCGCGAGGGTAGTAAGAGTCGCGAACGTAACAAGGCGCACAACAGAGAGCGATCGTATACATTCTCCAGTGGACCTGTTAGCCCTCCTAACAATGTATCTCATTCAAAATCGACCGCCAATTCCCCACCGAAGCCATGGCCTAATATCAGACGAGAGAGATCATATACGTACAGTAGTGGTGGAAAATTAAATGGCAATGCCCCTGGAGGAAAAGCTGGACACGATCGTCATCGGCCTCCTCCTCTCGCTCAACTACCGCCTCGAAACTTTGTCAATAAAGGTGACATCCCGAAAACACCGCAAAAACTCAAAAATGATCTAAAGGGAGATTTGAATTCTAACCAGAATAATCTGCAAGCTGTTGAGAATTTCCCTCCGCGTGCAAAATCTGTCTCTCCTTTGTACGACGCTCGACCAAGGGATTTAACTTCCGGGTCAAAAAAGTCTGAAGGTTCTCTGAACATCGTGACCACTTCATCTTCAACAGAAGGTTCCACCACCCCTTCTCCGATATCACCAAATTCAAGTGAAACGAATATTAGAGTTTCCTCACCTACGTCAGTTCATCATGTGAAATTCGCAGATGATCTTGAAGTTTCAACTCCTTCAAATAGACACGTAAACTTTTCTCATCGCAGGCAAAGCCTTTCGTCGATTGCTAGCGGCGAGATCTCGTCTAGAACTCG
This sequence comes from Acaulospora colombiana, assembly GCA_910592055.1. Classification (NCBI taxonomy): domain Eukaryota; kingdom Fungi; phylum Glomeromycota; class Glomeromycetes; order Diversisporales; family Acaulosporaceae; genus Acaulospora; species Acaulospora colombiana. Next base: position 9,407 of record CAJVPT010007440.1, read on the forward strand.
AAACCTTGCATCAAAAGAGGTCAGGCCGTTCCAGGATTCCTACTTTTCAAAGTATTCGAACTTGGACGGTAGAAAAAATAAAAGACATATTTTTAATGAAGAACTCTAAACCAATGGCCTAATATAATCATTAGGGTGACCACTGATAGGACGCGGGAGACCGTCCTGAGATTAGAACGGAAAATTCTATTTTTTTTTGTTATTTTCTATTTATGGAACAATTCGCGTGAGGGTTGAGATGTTCTCCCCCGGCGATATTTTAAATCTCTTGAGAGTTAAGTATTTGTACAAAAGCTAGGTAGCTGGGAAATTTTTATACATATATACACGTATTGCTGGGGTAAACGGCCAACTGAAGGGAATTAACAGAGGAAATTTATTTTTCCTTTTTTTCCTTTGTAATATATATCGTAAACTTTTAATTTTAGTTGAAGCCGGGCTTTTCTTCTTGTAACTTTTTTCTTCCTCTCGTTATGATTCTCCCTTCAAAAATTCGTGAGGTATTTTATTTTATTTGTACTATAGATCATAACTTTCCACTTTATTTATATGATTCATCTTGCTATTCATTGTTTTATAAAAATTCCACCTCTTTCTATGATTTCATTTACTTTTTTTTCAACTCTTTAATTATAATATTTTGGATCTGCTAACTC
>CAJVPT010007441.1:0-10061 GCA_910592055.1 Acaulospora colombiana
TAGTGATAAAGCTTTAATAGAAAAAAGCTGAGGTCTAAATGCTTTTCTTGAGATATCCCAATCTGGTACCCATTTAAATGAAAGACCAGTTGGATTGACTCGTCCGATACTGCAGGTGATAAAAAAGAAGATTTCTTCTGAGGTTCAAGTGAAGTAAGAAGACTATTCCAATCAGACAGATCCCTTTTGAGAAAAGGTTGTTTTTATTTTTGGATTTTTGTTGATGGGTCTTGAATTATCCCCTTTTTTCAATCGTTTTTCCCTTTTTCCTTTTTAACTTAGCAATTCATTGGTTTTCGGGCAATCAACAGTAACAAACTGTTGGCAATGATCTTGGTAGATAGAAGTTATTACCAATCTATTGGGAGAGTATAATATTGTTCTCAAAATCTGACTTAGAGTACCTTTGTATAAAGACGAATTGATTATATTGTGAAAGTCTGTAAAATATTGTAGATTTATTTCAATTTTTTAATAAAGACAAGCCATCGTGGTATAATTGCATGTTAAAATAAAATAAAATAAAATTTAATTAAATTTATATATAATTAATTAAATACTATTAATATTTTTCTGATTTTAAACTTTTTATACTATATTTTATCTTTAATATAAGATTTAAATTTTATAAATAGATTTTAAATAATATTTATAAAAATTTTTATAAATACATTAATTTTATTATAGTTCTATTGAATTTAAGACCTATAGATTAATAGTATAATAGTTAGCACTATATAAATTAGATCATAAGATGCTAGTTTAAATTCTTCAGGGGACCAATGTAATTCCCTTGATTACAAAGCAGGTAGAATTTAACCATCTATTGACCTAATTATATATAATCAATGTTTCTAAGTATAGTAATAATATAGGATAGTCTATATAAAGATTGTGATTTAGTTACTATCTAAAATTGAGTAGGATTATCCTTGATAAGATTATATTACTATTTATTGGTAACAAGAAGAGTAGATCTTCAAACCAGTTATATTTTATTGAGAAAAGACTGATTAAAAATCTTATCTAATTTCAAGACTTCAAGCATATAGGTATACCTAATCTTATAGACTTAACAATTGGAAGGTCTTGATAGAAGGAGAAATCCAGACTACTCCAAAGGATCAAAATCTAGATCCAGGATAAAAAAAATTCAGTGGCTTGATAATCAGACTATTCTTAATAAAACTGGTCTAGAAACAATTAAGAAAGAATTACATGATTTTCTGATGAAATAGTACTTATATATACAGTAGTTAGTAAATATAGATAGCTACTTATGTATATAGATTACTAATATAAGTAGATGCATGAATACTTGTTAGTATATATGTAGTTTACCTATATATAAAGAGTAATATAAGTAGCTAAGTCAAGATAGTTGCCTTGCACAAGTATATAGATATATTACTAATAAAAATCATGGTCAATTCATACATTCAGTAAACAGATACATGAACAAAACCATCCAAAACATAACAACACCCTGCACCATCTTGGAATTTTCATACAGCACTAACCCAGCCTTGGCATGTTAGCACTCTCTAAAATGAGGTGGCAACAAGCCACAGTCACAAGACTGCTTCTTTATCGAACTATATTTGGTAAGCATAGGTAGCTATAGCATCACATGTACATACCTACTACATTTCAAATAAAGTAAGGCTGAGCCAGTGTTTAAAAAAAAAAAAAAGTTCAAGCTAATACTGTATATACTGTATTTTTTAAAATAAATAATGAGAGCGTAACAAAATAAAATCTTAATTGCTAAGAACAAAAAAAACAATCAATTTCTTCTTCAAACTCAATTACTGAAACAAGAAAAATTTACTAAGGAACACGTTTATAAGAAACCAAAGTTTGTCTTAATGTGTTTATAATAGGTAAAAAAAAAAAGAATTATCAAAATGCATTCAAAAAGGCACGCTTATAAGAAAGCAATTTCATCATGCTTTTAAAAATTAACAGCACGAGCCTGTATGCGTTATAGGCGGGAATTATTCTTATCTGACCAGAGAAATGGTTTTTTTTCATACAGAATAGTAGCAATAATAACGCCTTGTAAATACATGCATTCAAATGTAGCTTGCGCGTGTAAACTTTTTCTGTGAATATTACGCGTACAATCGGTATTAAAAATTTTTATCATTATCGTTATGTTTTCTGGCAAATTTACGTCATGTGAGGTTATGATTTATTTAGAGCTAATGTAATGAAATCGTGCCTATTCCCTAATTAGGAAACAAAAGCAGTGTCTCGACGTGATTTGTAAAGAACATTAACTACAATGTTATATACCGCGCGTCAAGATCCGTTGAAATAATAATATATTATACTTGAGTATTATAGGACATACTTGAAGTAAATTTAGCTACTACATTCTTTCGAGCAAAATATAGATTTCCATGCCGAAAACTTTGAAAACTTACATATAAGAGTGCAAATAATTCCTTTTTGCTTGATGGTTTTTGTAGCTACTTTCTAATAAAAAAGAAAATTTACAACATATAAAATGGTTATAAAACGTCAATATTTCCTTTTTTTGGTGACCGCTTATATACTTTTGAATATCTTTATATATTGGCTTCCGTCTAAATGGTGTCAAAATTCCCATGCATATACGGATAATAACTCGATTAAAGATAATTTACCGTCATTCGTTATTGAACCTTCTCTCGGAGACAAGTTTCTTTTTCCTTATAATGTACGCAGATCTTCATGTCTTTAACGTTTTGCGAAAAGTTTAGTTACCTTTGTTCTAATATAGTTGCCTGAGCAAGAAACGAAGGCAAACCTACATGTTCGAACTTTTATCCAACTTGCCCGCTCATTGAACCGCATAATGGTTCTCCCGAATGTTGGAGGTTCGAGAGTTCAAGCATGTCGCCCATTTTCTGTGTCATTCTATTATTGTGACGAATCGCTTCGCATAATGTTTCCCGACGTAAAATTCATAACACAAACAGAATTTGAATCTTGGATAAAAAGCCAAAAGCAATCTGGCCACTTAGCACTAGCAGAACACATTACAATCAAAGAAATTGGTACTGAAGCAGTATTTCATACTCTAGATGATTTGGAACTTAACACTTACGAAGGGTGTGTCATGAAATTTAAAGTAAACATCACAAAATTCTCAATAATTAAAACCGGACTCAACTACAGCAAAACTGTCGAAGATCGGATCCGATTTTCTAAGTTTCTCGTAAAAAACCTTCGATCGCCCGTTCAAATTCTTTTAATTTCTAACAATGCCGAAAAGGCAATGTTTCCAAAACTATATGCTCCTATACCATATGCAGCTCACATTATTAGTGAAGCTTCCAAAATATCAAAAATAATGAGGCCATATATTGGGATTCATTGGCGCATGGAACAAGGCGTCCCCGAAAAAATGGCAGAATGCGCTAATAGACTGGTCGAGATGGTTTCAAAAATTAAAAAATCGACTGGAATTGAGAATGTATATCTGGCAACTGATTATGCGATTAATGATGATGGCAAGTCATTATCTGAAAGCTTTCAAATTACAGAGCATCATAAGTATGCAATGAACTATTTACTTTCTAAAATTGAAATTAAGACTTGGCTTAGCTTAGATGCATTCTCGGAGCTCAGACATCAAAGCTTTAAGAATAATGAAGATGGAGAAGAGCGTATAAGTGAAATCAAAACTGAATTTGAAGGGCCCGGGATACATGGCATATTAGATAAGTTGGTTTGCATAAATGCAAATTATTTCTTGAGTGGCTCCAAAGGTTGTTGTCGCGTAGAAAGCACTTTTACTAAGAGAATTACGGAAGAGAGGAAAGAATTAATGAGTAAAGGTAACCCCGATATTATGAACATTATTACAAGGTGGTAAATTTGTCACGAGGTGGCAGTCATGTAATTCTTTAATTATACTTCAAACAGTTTTTATTAATTGTACATATTATACAAAAGGCTTTAATAAAAATTATAGGACCAAGTCATTTTATACAGTATTTTAACCTATTTAGCAATAATAATTGGATCTATCTAATTATTACTATCTACTGTAAAGTGTGATGGATTGAAATTTAATTATTGCCGCAAAATGAAATAATGATATTGTTTGTCTATTTTACATGTTTAAAATATAACTAAATATCTATTTTATTGATAAAATTTAAATTAGTAAATAATTTATAAATTATTAATTTATTTGATATTTTCAATTTCAATTTCAATATTTTATTTAATAAATAAATAAATAAATATTTTTATTCACATTATATCATTATAGCATGTCTTTATTAAGATATTAAATAGATACTTCAATATTACATTGATTTTTATCAATAACCAACTTTTTTTTTTCACATTGCCTATAACCAGGCTATATTGTAATTTATTAATTATTTAAAAACATAAACATAAGTACATTTTTATTTGAGCAACATGATATATATTATAGTTAAATATTTCTAATCAAATCTAAGTAACTTGTTATAAGTATAAAACTTCTAAGTTTGATTTTATAAACAATATTTTACTTCATAATAAACTTTAGATAAATATTTTTCTAGTCTATGTATTATTGTTAATAGATTATTAATTACTATTATATATTTTATTAAAATACTGAAATATAAGAAACTACATAAGGGTTGGATTAAAAAAAAAAAATGAAGTATATCAAAAACATTCAAATATAGCAAAAGAAAAAACAAAAGAAAAGAAAAGATAAAATATTATTATTAAATTTCTTTTAAAGATCCACTACTCAAAAAAAATTTTAAATAAGAAATATTCTATTATGATATTTTTTTAACTATTTAAGAAACTTATTTATTTTCAATTTTGATTTTCTTCTTATATATTTTATAAAAAGACTTATTATCTACTAGAAATCTCTACTTTTAAAAACATATCTAGTTTCAATCTTATTTAAGCTATGATTTTATATTTATATATAATAGATAAATAGCTTTTATAAATTCTAAGTTCTTATATAAGTCAATATAAATTGAGTTATAGAATTTTAATATAATATCTTTTAATAACTATATTTAATTAAATAAATTTTATTAATAATTATCTTTTATTATTTAAAAGGTCAAAATTTTTAACAACCTTTTTATTTTATAATAATAGAAGCATTTAGACAATAATAGAAATTCTTACTGTATTAATTACAATATTTTTTATAACTTTTTTTTTTTTTTTTTTAAACCACAATTGATATTAGATGTAAGCTTTATTTAAAAATTAATTTAATTTAACAGATAATTAAATTCTACAGCAGTTACATCAATCATCTTTTACAAATCATATATTTCTATATCTATACAGTTTAATGATAACCTATCACAGTTTGTCCTAGATAGACCTGCAACTACTCTGTGAGTGAACAGACCTAGCTAGGGACCGGAGATTAATACACAATTATCAATGGCTAGTCTAGGCTAATTAGTATTGAGCTTACAAATTTTTTTATTGTTTCACTAAGCTAGTCTATAATTATGTGTACCCGATAGAATATATAACACCCTCCAATATTTCCGGATATATTATTCACTCAAATCTTGGAAGAAGGTACTTTCCTTCTTTTTATCACCTGTGGCATTAGATCAGTCCCTTATTGACTGATTTTCAATTAAGTGGAGTATCAAATTGGGATATTCTGAACTAGGAAAGTGGGGGTCCTGGAGGTTACCAGGTCAAAGTGAGCTTGGAACGTTTTTGTGTGAGGCTAGACCAGAAGCCTTTCTTCATGCAGTCCTTCCAGTAGTACGACCATAAATCTCAGCCCTGATCGATGAAAGGCCAGAAGTCCCATCTTTATGCAGCCTAACCAGATTAGAACTTGTTCTGGATAATTGGGTATGACTTTCATAGAATAACCAATGAAACCTGATCAGAAGAATAATTTTTGATTTTGGTTCTTAAGTAGTATTGAACTATAGACCTTGTGATTGCGACCTGGGAACACTACCACTGTGCTATTGACCCACAGATCTATTTTTTATAACTTTTAAAAAAATATATTTTTAATTGTAACTAAAGAATTGAAACTTAGTATAAATTAGAAATTACTTAATTTTACTATTTAATCAAAATAAAAAAATTATCTTGATCTTGTATTTTGTTTAATTGAAATAATAAAAAGGAAAATTTTAATTGGAATAAATAATAGCTTTTTTAATATTTAATAATTTATTATTTAAATTTTATTAATTTTATAGAACTTAAAATATAAATTAATTTAATTAAAGAAGCAAAATAAAATTAAAATGTTATTTAATTCTTTTTTTTATTAATAATATTATCAAAATTTATAAGTATAATCAATAAAAGCTTGTTTATATTTTTTAAATTAATATATTTTATAATGGCTAATTATCTTTAGTAATAATTCAATATTTAAATAAAAAATTTTTAACTAGTTATGACTATTAAAAAATATCAGAAATTACATAATATATTTATAAGTTTATATACTGTAAAAACTTGGGATCTATTATAAGTTATTAACTTATATAAGTAAATACAAAATCAATATTAAAAAAAAAAGTATTTAACAGAAAACTGGATTTAAGTAGATAATAAGTACAGTATATCAAGTGACTACAAAAAAATAATTGGAATTATAGATGAATAAGTTCTTTATACAATTAGAAAAAAAAATTTTTTAAAAGAATTAATTCTTAATAAAAAAGATTTTAGTAGAGATTTTTTAAAAAATATGAAATACTTTTATTTTTATTTTTATATAAATACACTTATGCATTTTTGGATTTTTTTTTTTGTTTTTTTCTTTTTTTATTATAATTTCTTGAAACAATAATATATAAATTAGAAAAATATTTATCTAAAATTTATTATAGAATAAAATATTGTTTTAAAAGTTGTATATAAAGGCTAAAACTTTTTTGAAAATTAATAACTATTAATAAGTGAGTTAGTATAAGATTTAGTTTAGTTATAATACAATTATTCTATATATCTTTATTAATCTTCTTAATAATTAATAAATATATAATGCTAGTCTATTAAATGATTTCTTTTCAAAAAAGTTTTAATTAATTGAAATATTTTTTATGTTTTACTTAAGTCTTGAAATTAATTTTGTTTTTGTTACTATCTATAGCATTATAGACAAATTCATTATTTAAACAAGCATCAAACTGAGATATCTCAAGAAAAATGAAAGATCTCAACTCTTTTTTTAAAAAAAAATCTTTTTATTACTTAAAAAACTTAAATAAAGAGAGGAGTTAAACTAATTACATTATCCTTGTAATATCTTTAATATTATTATTATTTTATTAAAAAATTTGTTTAATTGATAGGAAAAAAATTTTAGAACTTTTTTTTTAATATTATCATTAATGTTATAAAATCACATGATTATGATTAATAGAAGCTTATTTATTTTTTAATAACCAATGTTTTTATATTAGTTAATTATATTTAACAAAGATTTTTATAATCCAAAATTTAGAGTTAAACTGAAGTAGGCAAAATTTTCAAAAAACTGTAAAAGTGAAAGCTTTAAAAGGATCAAAACAATTTAAATAAGAGAAAATAGATCTTTTAATAGTAACAAATCTCTATAAACCATTCGTTTCAAAAATTAGAAAAACTTTTAGATACTTTGCAATTAGTTCTTCTTTCTTTAAAACTTTTTTTATATTTATATACTATAAAAGGTATTATAGTACTTGACTTTTTTTAATCATTAAAAGTTAAGTTTTTGAGTAAAAAAATTTGTAAACAATAGAAGAAAAGTAAAAATGACTCTTGAAGTTATACTTTAAGTTGTTTAAAAAAAGTATTAAGACTTTATTAATAAGAAAATATAAAAACTTCTTGCAAATATCTTTTTTGTATGATTAGAAGATTAATAAAAAAAAAATTATTTATTTATTTATTTAATTATATAGTAATATATAGTTTTTTTTTTTTTTAACCTACAATCATATCACAATAGCATGTCTTTATTAAGATATTGAAAAATATTACAATATTTATAGACTTTCACAAAATAATTAACTCGTTGTTGTATATTATTAGTTGAAGAACTATATTACTTAAAAAATATGAGAAGTCCACTAAGCTAGTTTTGACTAAACAAAATTAAGTCTAAACTAGGTACTCTAAGTCAGATTTAAAGAACAATATTATGTTCTCTTAGTAGCTTGGTATGGAGCCTTTAAGTTAATCAGAGTCATTACCACCAATTTGTTACTATTAATTATCCTCAAAAATGATGAATTGCTAAAGTTGACATTGGAAAAAAGGAGATACAATTCAAAGCTTTTCAAAAGGTTCTTGTTTCATTTCACAGTTTTTTCTCAAAAGGGTTTACTTGATTGGGATATTCTCTAAGCTTAATAATATTTGAAAAACTTAACCATTCCTGAAAGTGACTTCAAGAAGAATATTTAAGAAACTTATTCTTTTGCTAATGTATGAATTCACTTAATACTATTGGAGCCAGCACTATATTACAAAAGAATTTGCTTAACTAGGATAAAGAAATCTTTTCAAGAACTTTGCCTAACTAGGATAGAAGCTTAAAGATCTCAGCTTTTGTTCAAAAAAGTCTTTTTACTACTTAAGAAACTTAATAAGAAATAGGAGTTGGATTTTCTATTCCTATCTATTATTCCCTTTTCAGTATAATAATTGTTTCCTGGAAGTTGAATATATATAATTGAAAGAGACACTTTTTCTAAAACTTTCTTTTCTATATTATCAATAATGTATCGAAATATATAAGTGTGATCAATAAGAGCTTGTTTACATTTCAAAAACTGATATGTTTCATATTCACTAAATCACCTTTGATGAGAATTTGTGCTACCAAAATTTAGGATCAAATTAAGATAGGCAAAATTCCCTAGAAAACTGTGAACATGGGAGCTCTAAGAGGGTCATGACAGTCAAAAAGAAAGAAAATAAACCTTTTTATTACAGAAAATCTCCATAAGCTTCTCGCTTCAAAGGTTAGAAAGACCTTCAGGTACTTTACAATCAGTTCTTTTTTTTTTAAAAACTTTCTTGTCATTGGTATCATAGGTATTACTTGATTTTTATTGGTCACTAGAAATTGAGTTTTTAAGTGAAAAGATTTGTAGACAATAGGAAAAGGATAAAAGTGACTCTTGAAATCATATTTAAAGTTATTTAAGGAAAGTATTAAGACTTTATTAGCAAGGTCAGAAAATTCACAGAAAGAGTTATATTTTTATATAGTAATATATAGTATTATAATATATTTATTATTTTAAGTTATAAGTATTATTAATTTTTATTTTTTTAAATCTATAGTTAAATCAGTATAATATATTTATTAATCTTTAAAAAAACTAATAAAAATACATTAAAAAATTATATTATAACCAAACTAAATCTCATATTATCTTATTTATCAATAGTTTTCAATTCTCAAATAAGTTTTAGTTTTTAAGTATAATCTTGAAGACAATATTTTATTTTATAATAAGTTTTGAGTAAATACTATTTTAACTTATATATAGTATAAGACACTTACTTTTGAAAAAAAAGTTTTTTTATTTTTATTTATAAATAAAAATTTATTAATTAAATATTATAAACTTTATTTTTTATTTTATTTTATTTTTTTTTAATACAATCTCATCCTTGTATTAGAATAAACATATTTTATTAAAGCAAGAAGATATCTAAGAACAATCAGAATAAATAATTACCCATACTGTCTAAGGGTTTACAGATTAACAAATAGTATAGAGAGTAAACTATCTACATTTTTTTCAAACAGGATAAGATAATTATATAACTGTATGGTATAGGTATACTACTTATCAAAACAAAACAAAGAATAACATTGAGTAAAAAGAATTTTTTACTATATTATCTATATAATTATACTGATACTTCTTAGAAATATAACAAAATATGGTCTAATAAGCAGCTTATCCTATCCCAAATTCCATAAGAAGGGAAGACTAATATATCAAGAATTTACTTATAATACTGTGATCAAATTTATATTTGACTGGTGTGTCCAAGTGGAATTGCTTTTAAAAGGACAATTCCCAAAGAAAGAT
>CAJVPT010007442.1:0-10061 GCA_910592055.1 Acaulospora colombiana
TTATCCCTTCGAGGGGGGGTTGGGGGGGGGGGGGGGCGGCTAGGGAATGGGATTGAGTGTTCATTCCAAAGAAAAAAAAAAAAAAAAAAAAAAAAAAAAAAAAAAAAAAAAGCAACCAAAAAAAGCAACCAAAAAAAAGCAAAAAACAAACAAAAAAAAAAAAAAAAATGAAACAAGATGGTGATTGAAAGAAAGAATCACCAGAGTGTCATTATGAAAAAAACTTTCCGCTGACCGAAATCGCGCGGTGGAAAAGATCCATCGGTTGCGTCGATTCGAACCGGCGTCGCTTAAACATTGTTTTTTTTATGAAGATCGATTGTTCATTTTGTGACTGAAAGATTTGAATCAATCTCTTTCTTTTTCTTTTCGTTATTTTTGTCATGCATCTTGACGGTCGAAAAAATCCTTGAATTTCATTATTAAGCAATTATAATTTGATCGATTCAAAAAAGTATGCTTAAAATCCCTTTTATTTGTGAATACTTGTATGATACTTTTCGCTTATACATATATTTCTTTTTCTTTTTACCCTTTTTTTCAACAAAAAAAAAGTCAAAAAAAAATCACGACTACAGTATATAGGAACGACAGTCATTCAAAAGAAGTCTGTTTAATTTTTTATTAATCTTTCACAAATATATATATAAACAAGCGCATAAACCTCCCTCCCACTACAATAATAGCAAAATAAACCTGGGCTTCCTAAGGAATGCTTCACGATAACAATAATTTATAACAAGAAAAAAAAAAATTCAATTCGCTATCGTGCTATCTTTTTCGTGTACAAAAGAATCAACCTTTTTTTTTTTTAAAACCCTTCCCGACTACATAAAAAAGACTTGTACAGTATAATTACATATATCATAAAGCAGTCATCATTACAACAAAAAATTATGATTTTTTTTTTTTTTTTTTTTTGTCTCGATTATTAATAAATTTATATATAATACATCACAATGAATGAAGAACACCCCGTGATCATGCTCTTGATCATGTGATAAAGATGATTGCACACACTTGTCTTTGTCAAATTTCGAAAAAAAAAACCATTGCGCACACACGCACAGAATTTATTTATTATATTCGGTCGATTGGAGGAAAAAAAAAAAAAAATGAAGATAACAGATAAAATAAACGCACTTGAACCGAACAAGCCTTTTTACTCCTTCGAATACTTTCCGCCAAAGACCGACGAGGTGAGTCTCGCATTCTTCGTGGCAAGCCTTTTCCTTGTCGATAACCAAAGGCAGCATTTGTTCCACGTTAAAGGGTCTATCGAACCTCTATGACAGACTCAAGCGCATGTCTCTCTTGGACCCCCTCTTCATTTCCTTTACGTGGGGTACGGGTGGTAGCACGGTGGATAAGACATTGGAAATGTGCGTCACTGCTCACGGGCTTTACGGGCTTGAAACCTGCATGCACCTAACTTGCACGAACATCGCCAGTGAGCTATTAGAAAATGCGTTGACGGTGAGTCTCTCTTCTGAAACTGAGCGATGGATTTGTCACCATTGTAGGCACGTGATGTCGATGTGTTGGATCCATCCATCTATCTACCTTGCATGAGCTGATCGCACATTTTTCCTCGGTGTTTGCCAAATCGTGCACAGGAAGCCAAGGATGCTGGTATACAAAACATACTGGCGTTGCGCGGTGGTAGGTTCGATTTCCTCTTGATCTCAAATTCGTCGACTTTTCTTTTGAATGCCGACGCGTCTTTGCTCGGCGGTGATAGATTTACCACGCGGCCAGGAATACTGGACACCTTCCGATAATCAATTTATGTACGCGATCGATTTGATAAAACACATTCGAAAAAAGTTTGGGGAGTGGTTTTGCATTGGCGTTGCGGGTAGGATCTTGAAAGCTCTTTATCTTTTTTTCGCAATCCAAATGCAATTAATCACGTTATCCCGGCTCTCCCTTGCAGGTTATCCCGAGGGACACCCTGATTGCAGTGACCGGGAACTAAATTTAAAATATCTCAAGGAAAAAGTGGACGCGGGAGCGAATTTCATCATTTCGCAATTATTCTATGACGTCGACTCGTTCGTAGAATGGGAGAAGGAATGTCGTGAAATTGGTAATTAAGAAAAAAAGATTTTTTTTTTTTTTTTTTTTGCGATTAGCAAGAAAATGATAAGTCTCACGACAGAATCTTTGAACATGCCAAGGCATAACCGTGCCTATCCTTCCGGGCATCATGCCAATCCAGGGTTATAATAGTTTCCGTAGAATCACAAATCTTTGCAAGATAAGCATACCCGCTGATGTGATAAATAGTTTGGAGCCCATCAAGGTAAAATTGACTCGTGCATCCTCTCAAACGAACGAGAAGCGCAAATCTGTTTGTGCCGCTGATGTCACCTTTTCGTTCGGTAGCATGACGATCAAGCTGTCAAGGAATACGGCGTCTCGCTCGCTACCTCTATCATATCTAAACTTCAAAAAGATCATAACGTAATAGGGTTCCACCTGTGTACATTGAATCTAGAGAAATCGGTTCGACTAATATTGGATAAGTTGAAATTCGTGAGGACCGAAGAGGAGAGAGATCCGAGACCAGTGGGCATGCGTAGATCCGTTGCTAACGACATTATCAGGCAGGTTGGTATTTGATCCTTGTTTTTTTTTTCGTGTGTGTGATTGATTTGCATCTTAATGAGGTGATGCTACTTAATCCATTAGGAACCAGATGGATCACTTCCTGCAGCAAAACCTGTCATATGGAAAGATCAGGGCGCAGATTATCTAGGAAGATCGGAAGACTGGGACAACTTTCCTAACGGACGTTGGGGTGATTCCAGGTCACCCGGTAAACATTGATGCTCTTCTTTCTCTCACCTTGATTTTTTTCATGCTGATCTCTTATTCAACTCCAACTTCTTCACCTACCCAGCATTCGGCGACATAGACAGTCATGGAGGATCCTTGAAAATTCCGGTACGCATTAGAGCTTTATTTTTCTTTTAAAAAGGGTAAAACAAAAGGATGAACAATAATAATTCACAACCCCACTTTTTCCCCCTTTTACAAATAAGCCGGATCTGGCTCTCGAATATTGGAAAGAGCCAAAGAGCTTGACTGATGTGATTCAAATTTTCAAATCCTACATTCTTTGTGAAATCCCCGTGTTACCGTGGTCCGAAGAGCCGTTGCTGAAGGAGACCGATATAATTCGATCAAAGCTCATCAAAATAAATGAGCTCGGTTACCTGACCGTGAGCTCGCAACCGGCCGTCAATGGAGCGAAAAGCACCGACCCTGATTTTGGCTGGGGTCCCAAAGGTGGTTTTGTGTATCAGAAACCCTTGGTAGAATTCTTCGTGAGCCCAGAGGGATTTGAGAAATTGTCCCGGAGAATCGACAAGAATTGCTGGGTTACTTACTATGCGGCAAGGAGAAACAATGTAAGCACAAAAACGAACATCCCAATAATGAACACGAATAGCACGTTGACTGTCACCCTCTGATGTTGCGTAGGATGAATTTTCTACTAATGTTAAAGAGGAAACACCGTCTGCAGTGACCTGGGGTGTTTTTCCAGGCAAAGAAATCATTCAACCGACGATAATCGAGAAAGCATCATTCGACGCTTGGAAGGTGCGAATCTCGTCGATTGATCCTTGAACGATAATAGCAATAACATTCTTTTTTACAGTTCAATTATATCTTTTTATTTTTCATTGAACAGACCGAGGCTTTTGCGTTGTGGGCAGATTGGGAACATCTATACCCCAAAGGTTCGCCTTCACAAAAATTACTAAAGGACATCGGGGATAATTGGTGGTTGGTTAATCTGGTGTATCACGATTATGTGAGTTCAGAAGGATTTTGGGAATTGTTTGTCGACAACGAAACAACAGATTCGTAATCGTAGGCTTTAATAATGATTGGAATTTTATTTCAATAAAATGAATTCCCATTTATTATACTGCAGACATAAGTTTATTTTACCAAGTTAATTCTTGTGAAATAACTTTGCAAAAAAAAAAAAAAAAGGATGGATTGAAAAAAAAAAAGGGAAAAAAAAAAAAAAAAAAAAAAGAAACCACAAATATAACCAATAAGCTCGCGCGCAGTTTTTAATATAATGCCAACTTTCACTGCGTTAATAATAAAATGGAAAGAAAACAAAAGAGTAAAATCGTGAACTTCGGCTAAAAGTCTACCCCAAAGTATTTTCTATTCGCCTCCCATCAACCATGCTTTTTTCTTCATTTCTTTTTTCTCCTTCTTTTTTTGCTTGAAGAATTCTATGTCCTTTTTGTTCAATCTCTTATTTTCCTTCACCTCCGAGGAATCATCTAATTTGGTCTTCTTCGACCTTTGCTCTGCGAATTTATCATAATCAAAGAAATACGACATTTGTCGAATCGCCTTGGAATCAGCTGAAAATTTTTCTGGAGTCAATGTTGGGTCACGTTGAAACTTGCCGGTTCGTGCGTTGAATCTGGCGGTGACCTTGTATTCTTCGCCACCATCGCCATGCTGAGCGAGAAAGGAATAATATTCGGAATCTTCCACCTTTGTATCCTGATCATAAGTGCTTGTAACGGTTGTCGAAGATTCTTGTTGGGTTGATGAGGCATTTTGTTGAGAAGAGGTGGAAGGCTCACCATCGAGTTTCGACTTAACTTCCGTATCTATTCTATCTAGAATAGATTCTAAAGGGTTTGGTGGTTCCGCGGGAGTTTGGGTGGTGGAAGTGTAGGTGGCTGGGTCATATCCATAATAATATCCTTCCGGGTAATATCCGTATTGCGCGTAATAATATTGATAATACTCCTGTTGTGTGTACTCGGCACCATCAGCGGTCGCGGTAGTGGCATTTACTGCTTGATCCGTCGACGCTATTGAATTATTTGTAGATCCGTCATACAGCGATCCCGCGGTGTACATTTCCTGGGGAATCTCCCATTTTGTTTCGTTAGTAACAGTGTTCCAATAATAATACGTTTGAGCCTCATTGCTCCATACAGCTTGCCAAGTTAAGTTACTGGTCTCAGAAGGCTCGCTTGCAGGATCTCTGTTACTGTCCTCCGGTTCTGGTTCAATGATCGCACTTTCCTTTGTTAACTTTTCACTATTGCTTTCTGACTTTGACTTTTCTTCGACTTTATCGTCAGGTATTTCATGTTCTGAAAGAACGGGATTAGTAACTTTTGAGAAAGACATTTTTTGCCTCTATAATTGGAAACTTGGTGCTACTTTACTTTAGAACGAAAGAAACTTCGCCGTCTTATTATGTATTAAGAATGCCACGAGAGATTTTTTTTTTTTTTTTCTTGATCTAGAAGAAAAAAAATGTTGTATGAACTTCTATGGCAGTGTAATGATTATGCATAATGTGACGCAACTATGCCTTAAACGGTTAGAGAATCTGCATACGTGTATCATGTTCATTATAAGGATTGTCGACTTACTCAGACAGTAAACAAACCAGAAACCGGCGTTAAAAGAAAAACTTAATATAATTGTCTTTTTTTCGAAAACGCGCCAATATGACAACCAATACCATAACGAATGAGGTGTCCAGGCAAAATACGACGAGGAGTAGCGCAGCAAACTCAAGTGTTCAGTTTGCGAAAAATTTGACGCAAGGTAATGTTTTGATTTTTCTCACGAGATTTTAAGGCTGTGAAAATATCTCTTTGGTATTTGGCAAGTGGCTTCATCTCTTGTGCTCTGACCTGTCAAAAAAAAAAACCACTAGAAACCAAGAAAGACCTCAAAAGAAAAGCAGCAATTCAAGCAACTGCTGGTATTTATTTTATTTTATTTTATTTTTCGGAATACATATACATATATGTATTTTTTTTTTTTTTTTTTTTTTTCACAATAAAAATATATTAAACACTGTCCTCCTGACTCAACTTCTCTAACCCTTATTTTGGTTTGTACTCATTTGGCAAATAATAAGACTGGTAGGTCTGGTTTTCCAGTGCACATCGATAAAATCAAAATTATTCTCAGCTATCGGGTTCATTTATGCAGAATATTTTTGAAAAATTTTTTTTTTTTTTTTTTTTTAAAAAAAAATTTTTTTCTTTTTCGGTTTTTTTTGCTGTCACCACATCAGGAACGGTTTGTTAATATGGGCAAGGAAACAACGTGGTCCGTATTATGATCCCACGACGCGCATGTACCATGTCAATAAAAATTCAAAAAAATACTTTGCAGGATATACCGAACTGGATGCCGAAGCGTAAGTCCTTTCATCCTTCAATCACCTGTCCTGGATTTGGAAATTTTTGTCGACCAATAAGATTTAATCTTGATTGACTTATTGACGTGTGTCACCTTTAGCGAAAATGATGTTCTCGGTCAGAAAAATATACATAATAACGGTTTTATAATCAAACCTCCCATACATTTGATCGATAAGGATCCGGTGAATCATGGAAGCCACCTGTCCTCAGCTAGAATTGGAACACCAAGTGGACGTCGACCTGGTCGCCCAAGGTGAGATTTCACGATTTACCCATTTATACCTATTTCTTCGCCTCGTGATGTCTGATGACGACTGTAATGTCCAATATTTTAGGAAATCCGAACTATCCAAACTCAATTGAACAAGATTTAATTTCCACGAAACCCGAACATTTGTTTTTACTTTAAAATCTTTTTTCTTTTATAGAAGTTTACATATTTAATTATTCGATTATCACATTCAGGTCGAAAATCTCCAATATTTGTAGGAACGCGATGGTGACATAGCATTGTAAAAAAAAAAAAAAAAAAAAAAAAAGTATAAATTTAATTGAAGATTATATCGAAAGATGTTTTTAATACATGTGTATAGAGGTTTTTAATTTTCACAATTAGCATAATTTTGAACAAGGGTTATTGTTTAGACTGGAGCATCAAATTCAATCCTTTATGTAACTAGAATAAAAAAATCATTTGTACCTCAAACCAACGCGTTTTTTTCTGTAGCGCCAAAATTCTTGGGGTAAATTGAGATTGAGGAACGCGATTACGCACGCCCTATAAACACTTACGAACCCTTTGATCGTATTTAACATGTTTTAAACGTTTGACAATATATTCAATAAATAAATGCGAACCGTTTATCAAATTACAAATTAAGTAAATTGTTTGAATATGTCATCCTGCCGTATTTGTGTTAATCTAGCTTAATTTGTAGTCTTTCTCTAGTCGAAAGATGATAATCTAGCTTAACATATAATTATTTTTTTTTTTACATGGGCACAAGAATAATTGCGTGAAAAGATATTTTCGTGGCGTAAAATGAAAATTATCAGGCCATTGCCTACCAAGGGATTCTCGATTTTCTGATACAAATTATACAATATAAATATTATTTAATTATAGAATTGTATTCCAGATCAATAGAAAAAAAATGGTATTTTTTTTAAGTAAGTATTAAATACATTAAAAGTGAAATTATTTTGTTGAAATTATCAATTATTCTTTTAAAACAATGTTTTTTTTAGTTTACAATCATGTCATTATGGTATTTTATTGAAACATTAAATGAGCATTCACAATTTCATACAGATTATTCACATAATAATAATTAATTAATTATTAGTTGAAAAACTATACTACTTAAATAATATAAGAAATTCATTAAATTAGTTTAAATTAAACAAAACAAAAGTTAAACCAGGTACTCTAATTGGATTTATTTTATTTTTTTGATAGATTAGTACTAATGATTTTTATATATTGGAATTATTGTCAACAATAGTTTATCATTATTAATTATTCTAAAAAATACCAAATTTTTGAATTATATATTATGTTTTTAAAAATAATTTATTTAGATTGAAATATTTTTCTTGTTTTTGACTATTTAAAAATCTTATTTATTAATCATTAAAACTATATACTATACAATTTAAAAAATTGAACTTATTATCTAAAGTTTTTAATATAAAAATCTTATTTTATATTTTTAATTGATAAAATTTGAATCTATAATCTAATCAAAATAGCAATATTATAAATGTTTTAATTTTATCTAATTAAAATTAAAGTTGAAAAGATTTTATTATTGTTTAATAAAGTCTTTTTATTATTTGAGAAATTTAATAAAAATAAAAATAACATATTATATTTTTTAATATTATAATTATACCTATAATAAAATTAAACTTTAAAAACTTCAAAAAATAAAATTATAGTAGAATTATTGTATTTTTAATAATAATTAATTAATAATAAAAAATTATTATATATATTAAGATAAATAATTATATTATATATATAATAATAATTGTTTTCTTGAAAACTTGATTAATAAAAAAAAACTTTTTTATAAAATTTTCTTTATTATTAATAATATTGATAAAATATAGTTTGGAACAAAACTTTTTGCTATTTTGTTTTTTATAAATAATTATTTAATTTTTTTTTTTTTTTTTACCCTCTGTCAGGCTAATTATGTGTGTTTTATTAAACATTATTATACTATATATAAAATGAATTGCTAAAGCTAAATCTTTAATTAACTCACTCGTCTTGATTATTACCACTCTAAGTGTAACTTCAAGAGTGATTTATCGCTCCATTAGTAACTTAGGTGAAAACCCTTCCAACTACTAATTTTATTGCCTGCAGATCACTACTGCAGTTAATAAATTATTATTTAATTAAAATAAAATTTTAAATACTATATATATAATTTATAATCTAATTTAAAAAATATTTGAGTTTTAATAATAATTAAGTGATAATTTTCTTTTAAAAATTTGATTTGAAGTTAAAAAAATAATCAAATAAAATTTTTTATAAATTTTTATTTATAAATTTATATAAAAAAGTAGTTAGAAAATAGATTTTTACTATAGTAAAATTTTTTAAAAATAATTAATTAAAATTAAAAAATTTTTTTTTTTGATATATGAAAAAAGATATTTAATAATTTATTAAAATTTTAAAAAGTTCAAAAATAGTAATTTAGTATTAAATTGATATTTTTTGTTTATTAAACTTAAATAAATTATATAATTAAAATTTTTATTTATATATTTATTTGTTTTTATTTTATAAATTTAATAATAAAAATAATTATAATAATATTTTGTTATAAAATTTTTGTAATCTATTTAAAATTAATATTTTTTTTAAATTATAATTAAAAAAGATTTTAATAAAGCATAACTATAGTATATATAGCATTTATCAAGATTAATAAAGGTGCATATCAGAAAGACAAAGATTTCTTTTTTGAATAGGCTATCGCAATAGGTATATAAGAACAGATTTATTGGATAACAAAGGTCCTATTCCTTACACCATCTTCTCTATAGTCTTTTCCTTCTTAACTCTCTTCTCTCTTAGTTTTAAATACTCTCAAAAATCCCTTTGACTTATTTAATTACTTGAAGAAATATCTAAAAAAGATTCAATGTAAATAGGATATGACAAGATATAAAACCAAAACTGAAAAATACAAGAACTATAATATGAAAATTCTAAAAGTAACAGAGGAACAAACAATATACTCTCAACTGATGAAGTTCTCGAAAAGTATCCAACTGATGGTATAGAAGTGGTAGTAATAGCATGGTCTCAAATATCAACTCTATAGTGAACTACCATTTTTTCTCTCTTGTCAAGTTCTTTTAAAATATAAGTAAAATCTTCTTCTTTATTAACTTTTGTATAACTATTGTTTTCAATTATTCTCCTAGTAATAGACAATTTTTCAAAAAGATTAAAATATGAATACACACTCACAATTGGATTAAGATAGATAAATTAAATTTGATATAAATATCAATTCTTCCTTAAAATTTTTTATTACCCTAATGGTCCTTTTATTAGATCTTTGTCCAAAGATGGCTCAACCATAAAGTAGTTTCTTAATCTATCATTAGTTTACTAACTTATTATTGGTTTCTTTTGGTTAATATACTTATATAGTAAAACTTCACTAATAAACTTGATCAAGCTAGCTTAAAGTAATAACAAAGATGAAAAAAATGATATTAAAAAAAGAGTAATAAGAATAGGCAAAAACAAGAAAAATATTTCAATCTAAATAAATTATTTTTAAAAATATAATATATAATTCAAAAATT
>CAJVPT010007443.1:0-10060 GCA_910592055.1 Acaulospora colombiana
CCACTCTATAACTTTTTTGCAGTGACTATTCCATATGTCCTTCTTGAAATTTTTTCTCATTTTATAACAAAGCTTACCAATTATGCTTTGTATGACTATTAGGGAAATTTTGAGTTATACTTTAAGGTAATTTTTCAAGAAAGTGGTTTTGTTCTCTTCTATGTATCCACAAATAGTGTTGAAAAGGCTTCTATCAGATCGCTGAATCTCATTTAACTATTTACTTGTTTAGTTATTGGTTGCAGGGTGGACTTCTTCTTTGTTTTAGATTTCTTTACTGATATATTGATTGATCTTTTTCTTTGCTTTTCTCCATATATCCTCTCTAATTTCTTTAGTGACTAAACATTTGAACAAGTGTACTAAAGTTTTTTCTTGAAGTTCACATACTGGACATGTCATTATGGTATAAATATCTAGTTTCCTTTTCTTCAATATCTATAATACTGGGAGTTCATTATGAGTCAGGTTAGTTAGGAAGCTTTTATCTTTATTATCTTTGAAAGAGATATCGAAGGTGTTGGATAGATTGAACTAATTTCAGAAGGTCAACCAGTCTATGATTTTGTCATTTTGAATCCACAGTTCTTGGATCCTTTTCTGTGTTATCCAATCTTTTCCTATCTTTTTTTTGTTGAATGTCTTGACAAATTCTCTAATACTGATGTCTATCATATACTCTCTTTATGTAGCTATTAACAAAACTATTCCTAACTTTGATAGTTGATGCCAGATTATTGGATTTTCACGTCTAGCTTGTTTGGCAAGCAGATCTATTTGGTTATTGAACTTGTTGATTTCATGGACTTTAATCTTTATAATTTTCAAGATGAGATCTTTCTTTTTAACTAAATTTTTGATTTTACTCCATAATGGTCAATTGGCAATCTTTGTCCATTTTCTTGTTGATATCTCCACTTGTGCACTGATAGACTTTCATGTCTTAACTGCAGTATTACAATCAAAGAATATTGAGACTGTTATATTTCGAGAAGCTGTATATATTGCAGTTAAAATAGCCAATATTTCTACCCTGATTGCTGATAGCCATATTGATGCCCCTGCTGAGAATTGCTATACAACTATATTGTTTTCTACTAGAACCCAAGCCAAATCTATTTCAAGCTTGCTATCTTTTGTCCCTTTTTTATATGATCACTCAGTATAGAAAGTAAACTGAGTAGCTATATTCATTCTATTATAATTCAGGAGATCTATAAGTTCATCTATATGTTTATTTGATTGGATAGCTTGTCTTATTAACATGGCTTCCCAGTTTTCTACCTGGATTTCCACTTCTGTTCTAGACATTAATAGAGTTCTTGCTTGTTGTCTTGTAGCTATAAATCAATCTGTGGGGTTACCAGGTAGGAGGACTTGTTTCCCTTTCTCAAATTTTCATGTTTGTTTAGCTGTAGAAACAGACGAACTTGTGATATACCTACTTCTTTTACTTGGGATAATCTATCTGGTTGGAGTAGAGTATGGTTACTAGTAGAATTGTATGTCAACTAGTATGGAACAAATTGAATTTTGTTGTTTAAGAATAATGTCTTTTCCAATCTATCCATTGAAGAGCTAGAGCAGGTTGCCCAGTATATTTTTCTTCTATTTGGATAAGCTAGGAAAACTTCAGTTTGGATATTGTAGTCTATCCAGTCTAGTCCATGCAATAACTTTCTTAGAAAGTCATGATTCTCTGTTATCTTTTCTTGGATCTTTTTATACCAAGAGAGAATTAGACCTTTGCATTTGATGAAAAGAATCTGGATTGTTCTCCATTCCTTGAGCATCATCATAGTTGAATTGATAATTTGATCTAGGAACATGATCTTGTATTTATGGAGTGATGAAATAGCTTTTTCATATTTTCTACTATTCTACAATATTGACTTAATAGATAAGATACCTCCCTGATGATTAAAGGTTTCCTTCCATCTCCAACTTTGAAAGGTAATTTGTAATTCTTTGGTCAGAACTAATGTTGCAGCTACTAGATTTTCTTTGATCATCTTATATATGTTCATAGGATTATCTAAGATATTTTCAGATTCCCAGCTTTTGATCTGATTCAATTTCAATTGGATTATAGTGGCCAAATCAGAGGCCTCACTGTTGTTGAGCTAACAGAATAGTGCTGATATATGGCTTTTCAACTGTATTTCCTAGACACTTTTGAGACCGTATATTTGTTTGTTATGGATGCAACTATTTGATATTGTTCCACAGATTAATGCTTTGCTCTTGAAAACCTTTTTGAACATAGCTGTGAGTTTATCACATATCTTATTATTCAGGTGTGTATATTGCATTCTATATTCTATTCTAGAAATCAATACTCTATTGATAACATAACAAACATGTTTTTTTGTCAACTTCTTCTTAGATATTGCTTGAACTATCACTCTAATTTCTGATTTTATTAGATCAATCATATCCTGACTTTTTTGTTTTATTCCCAACCAAATGTCAAGAAATCTGACCTGATCCTTTTTATCAATTTCGTTAATCACAATATTCTCTGTTTTAGCTTGAACCCTTCCAGGATCTTGAGGATTTTGGTTGATGGTAAGAAGAATTAACTTTATGCATTAATTTACGAGTCATTTGCTATGTAGAACTTTTTTGCTTCTTCCAAAATACTTTCCAAGTCTTTCTTGGATTTGGCAATTCATGTTATATTATCCATATAAGCTATTACTGCCTGTCATAGGGAGAGCTTGACTTTCTCCTCAGGTTTATGGAAGTCAGGTAACTATTTTTCTTCCATAGTATAACTCTGATTAGTGTTATTTTGAATTTTACATAGCAGCAGGTCATAAAAAATTCTTCATAACAGTGGAGAGATTGTTTCTCCTTGATCTATACCATCTTCTGCAACTATCAGGCTAGAAAGTTTATTAGGAAGAATAATACTATAACTTCTGTCTTTGAAAAGATCTATTATGATTTTCTTGATGGTTGTAGGAATTCTAATTAGATCTATAGCTTTTTCAAGCATGAAAAGAGATATTGTGTTATATACCTTAGCAGTGTTTTGAAAGAGGATCCATAGTTCTTTTCCTTTTTCTCTAGCTTCTTTACATATATTATTTAGCAGATGGATAGGTTCTGCTGTACTTTCTTCTGGTAAACCAGCAAAGTTTGGACCTTTAAGGATTTTGTACTGTTTATATACCCTTGATAGATGAGTGGTGAGAATTTTGGTGAAACATTTGCAAGCTGTTTCTAGAAGAACAATGAATCTGGTATTGTTCAGTTGATATTTCCAAGGCTTAGATTTCGGAATGGAATAAATATTACTACTTTTTCATTTCTTAGATATCCACCCAGTATTTAAAACTTTATGAACAACAAGTATAAGGCCCCTTTTTCTTTAATGCCTAAGTGCTTGAGCATTTCGTAACTGTTATATAAGGGACCTGCTGCTTTATTGTTTAGGAGGTATTGCAAAATAGCTTTGAGCTCTTCTATTTTGATTTCTTCTGTTAGTAATGAATACCATGTTGAATCAATCCACTCTTTAAGTTGGTATTCTTTTTTCCAAGAAAGATCTAAGCTTTCAAAGTTGACATTCCTTTGTTTAAAAGCTTCTTTATAATAGTCCTCAACCTTGCTTTTAATAGTTTGTGGATTAGTGACTATATATTTTATCTCCTCTTGATTTTTGATTAACACTCGATTTAATGTGATTCTTGTTCTTTTATAATGCAAGATTGAGTTCAGCATTCATTTTTGGTTGAACTTAGATCTTCACATCTGCTTTCTAAGGCTTCTTTAATTTGATTTTTGATATAAAGACTTTCTTTCTTCTTGTATATCATTCTGAGGCTATGTTCTATTTTAGTGATCTTTGATAACAGCTTTGGAATTTCTTCTCGTGATTGGGGTGGAGCTATTTCTTCTTCAACAGATTTACTAAACCTTCGTAGTTTCTGAATAGTCTTTTCCATAGCTATTAGGATTCTTGTATCCCAGTTGGCTTGTATTTTCTTTAAAAGAAAGTGAATTTTGTTAGCTTCCCTATAGGCTTCGAAGTCTTCCTTTGGAATTGCTAATCCAGGTTTCACTTTTCTCTTTATATAGGGAGTAGAGCAAATCCTTATCTTTTTAAGATGTTTGTAAGCACTCTTGATAACTGTTGACTCGAAATAATGTTAGGCCTCTTCAAGTTCTTGAGAACTATTCTTTATGCTTGGCTAAAAAAGTCATGAATTAGTTTCTGAAAATTTGTTCTCTATCTAGCATTTAAATTTCTTTCATTGTTCTGTTGTGGAATTTATTGGATCAAGTATTTTCTTTTCTTTTGTTCTATATTACTTATGCACTTGATTTTTGAGCAAATTGTTTGTTGTTATTCTTGTCAGTAATAATGTATAGTCATTATTTGACAATGTTTCTATGGAGATATTGTTGAATTTATATATGTTATTTAAGTTAATTTCTGATGGTGTCCATATATAGTTAATTCTACTATATTATGTATTGTTTATCTATGTGAAAGTAATGTTTTTTTCTTTTCAAAAGTTCTGGACATCTATATAGTTTCAGTTTTCTAAAAAGTTGAAGAGACCTATTTAAGCTTTTCTGTATCTTGATATCATTTTGTTGGTGAGTGACCGATATGCTATTGGATTAATGACTGCATTAAAATCTCCTATAATTATGACCTTGAAGTGATTTCTCTGCTTATCTAGGATTTTGTTTTGAAAGAGCTGTTGTAGTCGTCTACTAACAGTTTTTTCTGATAGCAGATATACCTGGTAAATACAGAGCTTACATCTTGTTGATAGAAAGTTGGCTTCTATTATATAGCCTTCTATTTTTTCAATAAATTCTAACTTTTTTTCAATGTTTATATTTATGAGGAGTCCTACTCCAGATTCTCTGGGTTTCTCATTATTGCTACTATGAAAAAACTTATGCGTTTGTTGTGAAGTGAAAGCAAATTCTGCTGCTTCATTTGTTAGCTTAGTTTCACAGATGCCTAGGATATCTATATTGAGTTCTTGTATAAGTTTGTACATTCTCTATTGATTCAAGCTGATATTAATTCCTCTAATATTATATGTTCTAATTGAAATAGTATCTGTTAATATAAAGTTATCTATAGTATACTTGTTGTATAATATATACTCCTTTTCAATTCTATTACTAGTATTTTTTTTAATTGTACTGATAAAGTCCTCTAGTGATTTGTTATGTGTTATATTGGGAGAGGTGATGTTGGTGTCTACAGTTTCTTTCGGAATTGCACCTTTTTTTCAGGATGAGCTTGGCTCTTCTTGTGGATCAAACTTGCTCCTGGTATATATTAATTGGACTAGTGCTAATTTCAGGAGCAATTATTTTATTGCCTTCCTCTTATCCTGTTTTGACTGCCTATTTTTCCTTCAATTATGTTTATTCTATTATTTAGTCATTTAAGATTATTTAGGATCTGATGAAGGGGATCTTGATCACTTTTACTTTTGGGATAGGGACTTTTAGATCTATCATTTTAACATCTTCTATAACAGGGTTTTATTGGCTCCCTGTTACTACCAGTGGCAAAACGTTGAGGAGTTTCTATTGTTCTAGTAGTATGTTTGTTGTTTATAAAATTACATCTTTTTCTTTTTTCCCTCTTTTCTAGATCTATTCTTTTTTTAAAATCTTTTTCTATTTCTACTTATTCTCAGATATTGTATACCAATTGGTCCTAGTATTGCTTCTGATATTAGTTTGACCCAATTGTCTTGAGTAAAGTTTGTCATGTGTTGTTTGATATGGACTTTCTCTTCATTATCTTCACTACTTTCTGTATGAGTCAATTCTTCATCATGTGTCATTTTTTTTTCAAAGTGCTCCCTAGCGCTCTTGCTGATATAATCTTGTCTTTCTCGAGAAGGGCTTTGTTCTTTTTTTCTAAAATGTTCTCTAGCACTCCAGGTGAGTTTATAGCCATAAATAAATATATTCTGTTTTAAAGTATTATCCAAATCTTATGTTAATAAGAAGCAAATTACTATATAGCCTCTTCTCTTTAGTGTATTTGGATTTCTAGGAATGTAACATGATTTGGCTTTGGTATGTTTGACTGCTCATATGATTAAACCAGTAGTAATATTATGTATTCCATATAGTCATAACGATTGTGAATTATGCTGTTTGATAATTCTATTAATTTCATTATCATTAGGCTCATATTGCCCTGATAGTTTCTGTATTCATATGAATCATCCATTTCTTCTCAAGGTTGATATATTTCTTATAAGAAGTAATACGTGTCTTAATTTGTTGTTGTGATCATAAATGATTATAGATATGAATATTTGTTGTATGTCCATATTTATTGAGGGCAAATTTGATTTCTTGATATGAGTGGTTTCAGTCAATGTCTATAAATGTAACCACTAGTAAGATTTTTTCTTCTTCTTTTGTTTGCTAAAAAACTTTTTTATTTGGTGGTTAAATAGAGATTAATCATTTCTTTATATCTATAGGTATAATTGTAAAGTTTTTTTCCTCTTTTTATTAATTTTTTTAAGACATTGAAATGTATCTTCCTCCTCTTCACAATAAAATGTTGTCTATGTATTGCTATTGATAAATTCTTTTTTGAAGGGCTAAAAATCTTTTGGCAAGTCTAATGTATTTTGCAGATATGCTATTTGTTTTGTTTCAATTTCTCCTGGAAGCCTGGAAGTAAACACATCCATTTTACAGTATATTCACCATCCATCTTGATATGAAAGGAATTGATATTGAATGTTTTCAGTCTATTTCTTGTCTTATATATATATTGCTCAGCTATATTGTCTCTTTTAATCTTCTCACTAATAACTTTTATTTTGATTATATCTTCAAGCTCCTTATCTTCCATTTCAATTTCAGTAATATTTGGGATTTCAACTGTTATGGTTGTTTAAACTTCTATGGTAATTGCCTTATCTGATAAGCTATGTATAGGAAGATTGTTTTTGGGTGTTGTCTGACTTGACATAATATTTTGTGAAAAGTATTGTGCTTGTTCAGCTTATTCTATTATGTTCAAGTATTTATTCTCTAAAAATGGAACTAAAAGATCTTCTTCTTTTCCTTGTCCTTTGATTCATAGATAAGGATATATTGTCTAAAAACATTGGCTTTAATAAAGGTGTTATGATCAACATTCAGGATTCTAGCAATGATACTATCTATAATTGAGTATTGAGTTGGACCTGAGGTGAAGTTCATAATGACTTCTTGAGTTGAAATAATATTAAGAAGGGTTTGTATTGCCCATAGTTTCCGTTGTTGGTTATATTTGTCTGATAATTGAGCTAAGGTCTCTATAATGTGTGCTTCTCTTTTATTAGTGACCTATAAAAGCTTGTGTTTCTTCATAGACATGTTGATCATGTGATAGGAAGTAAGTTAACTGTGTTTAGTATTGTTGTGTTTTGCTGATGATCATTGCTATGTTTTCTTAGATATATGTTGCAGATTTGTTTATTTCTTATTATTATTTTGATAATATAAAAAAACCTTGTTATTTGTTGTGTCATGTTGGTAATATATGTTTCACATATATATTGTAATAGTATTGTTGATATTGTTAATTAGTCAATAATAAACATGTGGAATTATAGAGTTGTTGATAATTAATTTGCATAAACACGTGGATTATGGGATTGTTGATAATTGATTTGTATAAACACATAGAAAGTGTATTAACGTTGTTTATTTGACACGTCTTTAAGCTTGTTGTGAAAAATATACATGTCTGTATTTGCATGACATAATATTATTGAAATACTATTGTTGTGATGTATATGTTTCTTTATTGTATAGTCAATGAAGCTTGGACATCCCTCTAGGTTTTATAAGTATTTGGACTTGAACTGATTTATTGGTTTGAGTTATTGCTTGTAAAGCTTCTTTTGGTGTCTAGAAAGGTGTTAACCTGCACTGGCCTGACTAGAAGCTTTGTGAGGTTGATGTTGGGCTTCCAAGAGCTTACTGAGATTCAATCTTTCTTGTTGTTTTTTTCTTTCTAAAAAGAAAATTTTATATAGTAATTTTTTGTAAAACTTATCTTTTCTGTACTCTGTAAAGAGTTCTTGAACTTGTTTTTGTAAGTTGTTTAGTTGTAAAGGTGGTTTCTCTTGTTTTTTTGGCTGGTTTTTCTTTTTCTCGAAAAATTACCAAAAAAGAAAATTTTCTGAAAATTTGGAGATCAGTGGAAAGAGTTTTTTTTCTATTGAATCTAATATCTGTTTTACTCAGGTAATTGTAATATTGATCTGAACTGAATTTATCTATTTTTTTGAAGTGGATATTACTAGTTCTATATTTTACTTTTTCATGTCTTTCTTAATGTGATGTGTTTACTTTTTCTATAGTTTTATTCTATTGTTGTATGTCTATCTTGAAATATTCTTTGGCACTACATGTGAGTTTGTATCTGTGCAGGAAGATGTACTGTTTAAGTGCTTTATTAAGATCTTCTACTATTATAAAACATATAACTACATATTCACTTTTCTTAAGTATATATAGGTTTCTGAATATATAATAGGCTTTTGTTTTGATTTGTTTTAAGATATATACTAATAAGCTTGTAAGGATACTATGTATTCTATATAATCTTAAGAACTGGCCATTACACTTTTTTTTCATTTTGTCAACTTTTTGATTATTAAGTTTATGTTAAGTAAAAATAGTCCTTATTTATTTTATTTTATTTATTTTTTTTTTTTTAACCCATAGTCAGGTCAGCATAGCTTGTCTTTATTGTATATATATCAGATATTTATAAATTATTTTGACTTTCATATACTAACTCCCCTATCATCAAAAAACTATTTCTCTAGATGCAACTTAGGAAATAATATCTTGCTTCTTTACTGACTTGAATAAATCCTCTAGTCAATAAAATCATTGCCTACAGGTCATTACTGTAGATTAAAAACCAAATCATTTCCTTCCATAACAAATTCAATCCTTGATGATTTCTATATACTTTGTTTCCTCCTTTCTTTCAAAGACTTCTTGTTCTGAATCTTCTGCAAGTGTGAGTTCTTTTTCCTGTTCTTGTATGACCTGTATGATGGATCAGTACCCATGACTTTTGATTTGTTTGTTCTTTTTAGTAATATTCTGCTTCTTTTCCCACTCTATAACTTTTTTGCAGTGGCTATTCCATATATTCTTCTTGAAATTTTTCCTCATTTTATAACAAAGCTTACCAATTATGCTTTGTGTGACTGTTAGAGGAATCTTGAGTTGAACTTTGAGGTAATTTTTCAAGGAAGTAGTTTTGTTTTCTTCTATGTATTCACAAATAGTATTAAAAAAACTTCCATCAGATCGCTGAATCTTGTTCAACCATTTACTTGTCCAGTTATTGATTGCAGCAGGGTGAACTTATTCTTTGTTTTTGATTTCTTTACTAATATATCAATTGATCTTTTCTTTTGCTTTTCTCCATATATTCTCTCTAATTTCTTTAGTAGCTAAACATTCGAACAAGTGTTCTAAAGTTTTTTCTTGAAGTTTACATACTGGACATATCATTATGGTATAAATATCTGGTTTCCTTTTCTTTAATATCTGTAATATTCTTTTACTTGGGATAATTTATCTGGTTGAAGTAGGGTATGGTTACTAGTAGGGTTGTATATTAACTGGTATGGAACAAATTAAATTTTGTTGTTTAAGAATGATGTCTTTCCCAATTTGTCCATTGCAGAGCTAGAGCAGGCTGCCCAGTATGTTTTTCTTCTATCTGGATAAGCTGGAAAAGCTTCAGTTTAGATATTATAGCCTGTCTAGTCTAGTCTGTACAATGACTTTCTTAGAAGATTATGATTCTCTATCACTTTTTCTTGGACCTTTTTATACCAAGAGGAAATTGAATCTTTGCATTTATTGAAAAGAATCTGGATTGTTCACCATTCCTTGAGCATCATCATAGTTGAATTGATAATTTGATCTAAGAATATGATCTTGTGCTTATGGAATGATGGAATGGCTTTCTCATATTCTCTACTATTCTGTAGTATTGACTTAATAGATAAGATACCTCCCTGATAAT
>CAJVPT010007444.1:0-10058 GCA_910592055.1 Acaulospora colombiana
AAAGAGAAGATAGAGAAAATAAGTTCCAAATAAGAGTAGGCAACTAGGTATCATTCACTAAAGTAAAACTAGTAGCAATAGTTATAATATTTCTAGTTGTCACAATAAACAATAAGGTTAACCCAAAAGTCTGATATAAAAGATTGAGTGTCACAAAGTAAAAAACTATAAATTAAGGCTCAGGTACTAATAAGAGAACTATGTGTGTCTAACAAAGTATAGAAAGTTTAGCAAAGTTTAAGGTTAGCATAGTCTATTATAAAATAGATAGTCTATTGTTAATTAGAAAAGTATAAATAGCTTACCAGTGTAAGCTAAGAAAGCAGTGCTAAATGTATTAAAAAATAGTCCTTATTGTAAATAGAGACAAGAGTTAATAATATACAAAAGAAACAAAATGTAAATAAAAAGACACTTACTTTTTGTCAAGTAAATCATCACATTTCTACCTTCCTTAAGTATTCTTTACAGGAGGTATTCTTTTCTTTATATCAGTTGTATGAATTTGTGAGTTATTTGGGTTATATAAGGTACTATGGATTAGTGCCAGACTTACTAGGTTAACCCATAATAATATATATTTTAAAATTATTAAATACTTCAATTTGTTTTTTATATATTTGATTTTTTCTTTAGTTGAGATATCAGGTACAATATCTGAATTAATATATTTCTTGTTTAAACAGAACATATTATACCTTTCTTGAAAATCTAATTGTCTTGTTTCTATAATCCTTGTCTTTAAATTGATATTGTAATTAAATCTTTTTTTTTTTATAGGCTTATATCTAACTTTATTGATTTCTAAATTACAAATATATATTGTGCAAAGCATAGATAAATAGGTGTATATTTGGGATTTATAAAGATAAAGATAAGCTAAAGTTATTTCTAAAGCTATTTCAAGACTTATTGCCCTTTTTTTTATTAAAGAAGAACCAGTATTCCTAGAGCATGCTAGTATCATAAAATGAAAATAAAAGAAAAATAAAAATGAAAATTGAACAGTTATATATAGTGTATTGATCCTGTTTCTTGGCACAGGCCTGTTTTGTTCTGGTTTTTTCTATAAAGAGATCTAGGAGGAAATTTTTACTAAATCTTTATAGAAATAAGGTGAATGCCAACAAAAAAGACTTTACAGTTTTAAGGCTTGTAGGAAGAAAGTAATCAGAAAGGTCCAAATAATATATTGATATTTACATTATTGACTTAAAAATCTTTCAGTATTATCAATTAAACCCATTCCTATTTAAGTATAGATATACTTATCTATCTGTGTATTTTATTTTAGATTTCATTTCTTATAAAAAGGATACCACCTAACTTTGTAATTAATATATTTTGTTAGTGGCTATTAATACTAATGATCAACAAGAATCTTTCAGATATTTTAACTGACTTGCATATCACTGTTGATATTTTTGAACTCAAGTTTTGATTGGTGTAGTGGCATTAGTATTTTAGTCTTCCAGCTTGGAATTTTTTGAAGATAGAATGAAAACTTTCTAAGTTGCTTTGCGCATAAGCTTTATTACTAAGTATTCTTGATAGATCTATACTTTCTCTGGTTTAGACTTTTTCAAGTAGTAGAGATTGAGACCTATCTGACATATAAGCAGGATATATATAACTCTGACTTGAAAAAAGATCAATCGAATGTCTTGTGATCTTTGCTATAATCAGATGGACTTCTTCTGTATCTATTTTCATATTAGTAACATGTTCTATATTCATCCATACTAACATATATGACTTATAGTAAATCCTAAATTCTTATGAAACTGAAAAAATGTATTCAGATATGTGAAGTAATCAATAAGCATTGTTTATCAATCTTGTTTAACATATTTTATGTCAAACAATCAGAATCAGTGAGATCTGTACTATCTAAAATTTCAGAGTCAAGCTGGAGTTAAAGATGGGTCCCTAAAGAAGGAGACAGGGACATAAGTCAAATGTCCTTCACTAGGAAACATTAAAATTTTTAAATTAATAACTATAAAAAAACTATCCACAATTATTCTCTATTATCTAAATCATTGATTTATAATATTTCTTGACTTTTGTCCCTATTAAAGTGAAGAGCCATGAATTTTGTCCCTCAAAAAAGGACATAAGTGATCTGTGAAATTTTATATGCTAAATACTTTAGGGACCCATCATTAGCTGGAGTAGGCAAAATTTTCCAGAAAGCTATGAAAAAGGTAGCTTTTAGAGGCCATAATATTAATCAAAGAAAGAGAAATGAGTTCTTTGATTGAAACAAAATCTCTATTGTTTTTTTACTATAGTTGAGGGGTGATAGGTACTTTACAGTTAGTTCTTTTTTCATTTAAGAACTTTCTTGCCTTTGGTAGTAAAGGTGGGAGCTGAACTTTGCAAGCCACAAAAGTCCAGTTTATCCAAAAGAGATTGTAAATAAGATATAGAAAAGGTAAAGAAGTTCCAAAATAATGTTTTAAATTAATTTAAGGAAAGTAGTAAGACTCTTTTAACAAAAAAGTATCAAAACTTCTTGTGAATATCTTTTTTGTATATGGTCAAAGGATTAATAGAAAGAGTTATTGTAATTGAATCTGTTATTTATAATATTATTTTAGTTTTTTAGATTCTTCTTTTCTTTTCTTATTATTAATATTGTAAAGATTACTATCATTGATGTAAGTGATCTGATCTCAATAGTTATTTTTTTTACTGATTTTGAGATTTATATAATATTTATCTCTTGAGTTTTGTTACAATTTTGCTTTATATATTCTAGCTCTATAGCTTTCTAGTTGTAAGTATTGATCTGATTATCTTCTACTTCTATTGATATTAACTTCTTTTTAATTGCTATTTGATTTTCTTGATACCAGTTATTGGATTAAACTTGTTTACTAGTTTAATTTTCAAAAGTGACTTGGAAACCTTGTCACTATCTATAATAATCCTTTCACTTATATAATATACTATTAATTTCTTATTCTAATAATCTTCTTAATATATTTGTTGAAGAAACTTTTTATAAATATAGTATCTTTTTTTCAATATTTTGGGTTATTACTATAAAAGAAAATTTTTAAAATTTCAATATATGTAGAAAAAGTTTTTGAGCAAACTTGTTATTTATTGATTAAAATATTTAATATTTAACTTAAATAATTTAAAATTAATATATATTTTTTTAATTATCAATTTTAATTTTCTTTAATTATTTTTTTAATTATTTTATAATTAAATCAATTTCTAACTTGTTATAAATTATATAATTTATTTATTTTAATATAAAAAAAAATTAAAATTAAGAATTAATAAGTAAGTTCTTTAAAGAAAAGAGTATTTTAAAATATATTTATATTTTTTTAAAAAAATTCTATATTTATTTTTTTGGTTTTTTTTTTTAATGTTTGTATTTAAACTAGATTATAGTTTATTAATTATTTTGAAAACATAAATATATTTTTATTTGAATAATATAATATATACTATAGCTAAATATTATTTTCAAATCTAATAAACTTGTTATAAAAATAATAGTCTCTAAGTTTGATCTTAAAAAAATATTTTGCTTCATAATAGACTTTAAATAAATACCCTTTTAATCCATTAATTTATCACTAGTAGATTGTTACTACTATATATTATTGAAATATAAGAAACTATAAAAGAAATAAATTAAAAAAAAATTTTTCCCCTCTGTCAAGCTAGTTATATATGCTTTATTAAAAAAAAATAAATTAAATATAAATATATATATATATACTGTATATAAATATACAAATGTATTAACAAGAAATAATTCTAAATCAGTAGCAAGCACGAATAGAGCACAACATATATTACAAATAATCAGTAAAAGAGAAGAGAATATAGTAAACACATCAATTAATCTCTTATTAAAATATAATGAATATTCTACTTTTGGGCTTCATAACAACTACTAAAACAATGAAATAATAAATCCAGTGGATCAATAGCTTTGTTATCAAAAACATATACTATCCTAGATAGTATTATAGCTAAAATACTAGAAGTAGATATGACAACCTTTCACAAGAAATAAATCTTGACTCAATATATCACATATCTATAGTTACAAGGTAAAGGAATTAAAGAAGATCTCCTACAACCCTATATTAAAGACAAACTCATAAAAATTATCAAGAATCCTGAAAGTCAACATAAATTAGAATAACAATCAATAGAGATCATTGAACAAATAGATAATAAATCAACAATAGACAATAAAATAACAATGATATATACACAAAAATTCCAAGAAATAGTAAAAAGATAATGCATTAGTGAACATAGTTCCTATACCACTAGGAATAGAGACATGGCACTATTAATGAATCCTTACTTTATAAAAAAGAAAAAAACTTATAAATTAGGTACAATAATAGTTAATATTCCAGGAGAAACAGAAAATAAAACTAATGCATACCTAAGCAATACTCTTAAACTTCTACAAGAAAAAAAAAACCTGTTACAAAAAGAGTTTATCAATAGAAATGAGTGATTAGTTTTTTGGGTACAAGAGAAAAAAAAATATTTTAAGATGCATTTAAGAAGTTAACTGAAAGGAAGAAAACTTTGTCATCCAAAATATAACACTCTTGACCACTTACAAGAAACAAAAGATTAAAGAAACCTATATAAAAAGTTTTTCAAGAATCTAAAACCAAAGAAGACACTATTTTCTAGTATATATATTTAGTAGACGTGGATCAGAAAAATAACAAGAATCTCATAAAAGTATATTTAAAAAGATAAGGAGAAGTCCAAAACATTCATATCTATAAGATGAATACAAAATTACAAATGAAAGCCTATATCAAATAGCATAAATATTTTAATATAAATCCAGAAGAAATTTGGATAATTCCAATCAGCATCGAAATATCAAGAGCTATATTTTTCAAGTCTGAGCTTAGCAATAATGAAATCAATTAAATATTAATTGAAAGAAATAACAACTCAGCAAGATTCCTAAGTACTGATAAAACCTATATCAGTCTAATAGCCAAAGCATTGAATGATATACAAGCTAAGGCATACTATACACTTAAAGATCCTTATACACTCAAAAAGTGTAACTTTATAATAGTTTGCTTTAAGACAAAGGAAAAAAAAGACAAGGCATACAAACAATATATTTTTTTATAGAGACGTTGTCTTTCATGGAGTATCAAACATACATCCAAAACAAAAAAAATAGAATTCTAAAGATGAAAATAGAAATACAAGATTCAGGTTCAAAAATATAAAAATAGACAATGAATTAACACCCAACTTGTAATCAAATAATGAATCAACAGAGTCTATTTTCAATCTAGCAAGTTATTATAGATTCAGGAATTTGAGACAGATCAAGCAGTAAAGCAATAATAGAATAAGATATAAAAGAAACATTAAAGAGGAATACCCTGCAATAGGAAGTAATAGAAAACCAATTAGAAATCAACAAAGCTATAGAAATAGTTCTTCTGAAATTCACAAAAGATCTGAAATAGAAAGCATATAGGATCCTTTAATAAATATTTTAGTCAACCTAGAAAGACTACATACTAGAATAGATATTCTAGAGAGACAAACAGGCTTCAAAAGATCAAGACTTAGTAATAAGGAAGCAAATCATTTCTAAAGGTACACCAGTCCTTGATAATAATTAAAAGAAGCAATAGTCCTTTACTTCCTTATCAAAAACCACAAATATGGGCAACAAATGAACTTTAAAAAGTAGTAATAAAATAGAAGATGAGAAAAATACAAATATTATAATATTTTTATAAGAAGAATAGGAAAATTTTTTAAATAATAGATATAAACTATTGTAATAAAAAAAACTAAAGAAAAATATGAGATAGGTAAAAAGATTATCAGAATAAGTACATACAATATTAGAGAAATTACAGATAAAACAAAGCAACAAAATCTAGTCAAAAAATATTAAAACAAGGAATACAGTAGGTATTCTAAATTATGTAAAACAAAATTGATAGAAGCTAATGCACAATGGACTTTTAATAATTATAAAGACTACAAATACTTCCATAGCTCAACAAAGACATACCATTTGGGGCAGGAGTCAGTCTCTTAATCAGAAGAGATCAGGAAAAGAAGATTGTATCAATAGAGAAAGAAAAAGAATATATTATTGCTATCAACATGCATATGAAAAGAAAAAAATTCTGTATTATACAAATCTATATTCCTTCAGACAAACCAAGATGCAAAATAGTATAGAATAAGATAACTAGCCTTATTAAAAGTAAACATGAACAAGACTTTTACATAATATTAATGGAAGATTTTAATGCAGCTACAATCCATAAGAAGATAGAAAGTCCTCCTCAAAAGCAAGCTTCAGATTATCGTAACAACCTGAAATCCCACTATTCAACTTTTTTGATAAATAGGACTTTATAAATATATAAGCCATATAGGAAGGTAAAGAAAAAACTTCAATAAGAAGAAACCTAATAAGTAGTAGTAGAATAGATTATATTTGCCTCTCTTATAGTCTAACAAGTTATTCATTACTTTGATTTGATAACCAAGATATAAAAAATATTATGGACAGTGACC
The DNA here is from genome assembly GCA_910592055.1 of Acaulospora colombiana. Taxonomy (NCBI): domain Eukaryota; kingdom Fungi; phylum Glomeromycota; class Glomeromycetes; order Diversisporales; family Acaulosporaceae; genus Acaulospora; species Acaulospora colombiana. Next base: position 6,577 of record CAJVPT010007444.1, read on the forward strand.
ACACTATGCTCCTAATAACTTTATATGACAAAAACCTTTTCACAAGAAATAGAATCACAAAACCTTACATAAATATACCAAAAAAAATCGATATAAAGGGTATATCTCCATTAAAATGGCAAGAGTTTAGTGAAAGTGTAGACCATAAATTTAAAACATCACTAGAATTATTGTTAAAAAAGATCCAATTTAGATAAAAGAGAGGATCAAGCAAACAAACTGTGTGATATCTTTAAGAAACTATTATTAAATCAGTCTTTAATAAGTTAGCAATAAAGAAAACATTTCAATTAGAAAAAAAGTACTATAAGTATAGTACTAAATTTATTAGTTATAGAAAGTCCTACAACTTAATAAACTTTATAACAAAGCAGAGAAATCAAAAGAAATAGATAATCTACAGTCTCTCAGCTTAGCTATAGAAAACATAATAATACTCACAATCCAAATAATCAGATTAAGAATTATTGTATCCAATATAGCATCTCTAATATGCTATGGAAATCTTTGAAAAAAAACATTCAAGACACTATAAAAGATCTTAAATTTATATGTCAAAGATTGAAAATAAAAAAAACAAGAGATACTGTAGTATTAAAACTGCTTTAGAACAAAGATGTGATGATTTGAGAAACAATCAGAAATTGATAGTCAGCTCTCTAATCAACTGAACTAGAAGTAAAATAATATTAAGTAGGATTAAGATCAAGCTAGGGAATAATGAATACATTATAACTCAAAAAGATAAAATCGAAAAGAAAATAAAATGACACCATTGTGAGACCTTTAAAAAAAGAAAAGCTAGTTATTATAGTCTATCAGAAGATTGGAAAGAAGAGTATAAATAAAGAGAATATGTCCAAACATCTTGATATAATGAACTACTTAAACCAATCTTACAAGAAGAATTAGGTGAAACCTTGAGAATGCTTCCTAACAATAAAGCCTTAAGAAAATCTCAAATTAGTTATAAAATGCTAAAAAGATTAAGTAAAGAAGAAAAAGATTTCTTGAGAAGAATGCTAAATAACTTCTTAAAATGAAAAGTCACTCTGAAACACTGGAAATAAAGCTATATATATCCAATAGTAAAACCTGAACCTTGGGATTGTGAAATCTCAAATATTAGATCTATTATTCTATTAGAAGTTATGAGAAAATGTTTTATCAAAATTCTCATCAATAGAATGGAAAATATTTATAAAAACAATAATATTCTCAGAGAACCAAACTAAGTAGAACTGCCAGGAGAAAGTATAATAAAACCAATTCAAATTCTTAACAATATTTGTGAAGATGCCAGAGAAAATAAAAAGAAACTGTGGATACTTTTTCAAGATATTGCAAAAGTATATGATATAATTAGTCTTGATATACTGGTAAAAGCAATGGAAAGAATCAAAGCTTCAAGAGATATTATAAAGATTATACTAAGTCTTTTTCAAAATAGAGATTCCAGGTTATATTCGAAAATGATCTCACAGAATCAATAGTAGCTGGAGATGGAATTGATCAAGGATAAACCATCTCACCTCTACTATAGAGAATTTTCTATGACTCCCTTCTATACAAAATCCAAAATGATACACAAAAAAAATACAAAATATTAGTTACATAGAACCCTAATCTTAAAAAATAGACGCAATAAGGTTAGAATTAAGGCATATGACTATAACCTTCATGAATAATATAACATGAATAGCAAGATCCAAAGAGGACATGGAAAGATTCTGAAAACTGCAAGAATCTTTTACACAACCAATGACTCTCAAATAAATGGTAACAAATTAGTCTTAATTACTATTAACAATCCTAACTGCTATTCAGAAAAGGTGAAGGCAGATACTGAATAAGAAATGATTAAAGAGCTTGATAGAATAGAATAGATTAGATTCTTAGAAATCTGGATAGATAATCAAAAAACTACAATTGAGCTTAAAGAATGAATGTTTAAAGAAGTCAACATTATAACAAGAGCCATTAAACATAAAAAAGTGACAGATAAACAAGCCTTCTATATTTTGAATAGAGTTTTAATACCTAGGATAGAATTTAGAATACAACATAGCATATTGTTCTAGAAAATATACAACATCTTAACAATAGCATATAAAAAACTTTCAAGAATAAGAGTAGTTTATGCAGATCAATGCTCAATAACGTAATCTACTGCTTAAAGTTTATAACTTAAAAAGTGTTTGGATGTTACAAAGAAAAAGTCAAGTAACAGGACTTTGCAACAGATTAAATGATCTTGGATTAGTAGGAATCACAACAATCATTAGACTCAAACAAGTACAGATAAAAAATTGGGAATCACTCAACTTATTAACCTACAAATCCTTAAGCTATCTAATAGACAAAGATAACTTCCTACTCCAAGTCATCAAAATTGTTAAGGATATAGAAATAGCATTTCATAGTTGGAAATAGCAAGATATCTTTGAATAAATAAAGTGAAACATTTGAATCAATGAATATCTTGTATTAGAAGAATACAAAAAAGTTATATTATCACTTAGAAATAATCAATTGATGTATCTGGATCAGCTAATCAATCAAGAAATCAAAAAAATAAGAGGCTGATGAATACTTCAGCTCCTATAAGATACAAACAAAGGATCTATACCAGAATAGTTTCAAATTATAGCCAAAAATCACTCAGAAGAATAACTAAAGCAGTTTATAAGATCTGGGAGAGAGAATTATGTGAAATAGAAACCAAAATACTCAAAATAGACCCTAATCGAATAAAAAAAATTATGGATAGTAATAGAAAATAAAAGAAATTAAGTAACTTGGAAGAAATTAAGACAAGAAAAAAAGAAAAATATTGTAATAATAGAGCATTTTACTAGTTATAATTTTAACAATAATTAGGAGAACAATATATAAAAATATCTGGGATATTTGAAAGGCACAATACTTAATAGTGACTGTATAATTGAAAGAGAAATAGGAGAAATATATATAGTATTATATCTCAATACAAGAAAGTCTATCAGAAGAACATGTGACTTAAAAATTCTCAACCCCAAGATAGCACTTGAAAAAAGGATTAAAGAAGTGATTTACAATAACCAAGATCCTTTAAAGATCCAAAATAATAGAGTAAATTACATGGATATCAAAACCTGGGAAGAATCTATTATCAAAAAATATATTAGAGAAGAAGTATATCAAGACCACCTAATAGATATACTTTAATATAATCTTGAATCTAAAGAAGAATTAATTTTTTATTTACACAAGGTAGAATCGAAAGAAGATGGGATCAGCAAATCCAAGACCATCACAGATACACATGGGACCTTGTATAGAAATACTTTAATAAGAGACATACATGGAACACCTCATTTAAAAGCTCATGAAACAAAAACTTTCTCACTAAACTAATCAATAATAAGCTACCAACACTTACAAAGCTGGCCATAAGAAGACCAGACCTTTACAAGCAAGTGAAATGCATTATGTGTGGCCAG
>CAJVPT010007445.1:0-10058 GCA_910592055.1 Acaulospora colombiana
TCTTGAACCAAAGGAACATATAATAATTTTTGTGAAATTTTTATAAAAGAAAGAAGGGAAATAAAAAATAATTAAATTGAAAAAACTATAAAAATACTATTAGATGATCCCAAACTTTTGTAAGCTACCGTATATTACTAAAAAACAATAATTAAAAATAATATAATTATCTGATAATAAGAAACTTCTGTTAATAAAACATCAATATTGTTTAAATTTATTACAATTTTTTGAATAAAAAATATTACTGATTTTTAATTAAAGATTATTAATTGTATTATTAATTTTAGTATAATTTTTATGATAGTTTATAATAGTTTTTTGAAATAAGTTATATATTTTTTAAATTTTCACATAAAATAAATAATATTTTGATAAAGAATTTCAATGTTTCTTTTATATTCAATTAAATTTTTATTATTTAAAAATTTTATTATTTTAAAAAATTTATTAAAATTTTTTTTTTAACCTATAGTCAGATCAATATGGCTTGTCTTTATTATATAAATACATAATTTAATAGATATAAGCAATAAATAATATAGTTCATATAATTCCAAGATTTGATAAATTATTTAACTTTTATATTTTGACTCATCTATCATTAAAAATTATTTCTCTAGATACAACTTAGGAAATAATATTTTACTTTTTTGTTGTTTGAAATACTCCTTAAACAAAAAAATCATTGTATATAGGTTATTACTATAGATTATTTTAAATTCTATCTATAGTTAAAAACCAAACTATTTTATTTTATAACAAATCCAATTCTTAATAATTTCTATATAATCTTTTTCCTTTTTTTTTTTATTTCTTCATGATTTGAATTTTTAATTGAAGATAATATAAGTTCTTTTTGATTTTATATAGTCTATTCAATGAACTTGTAATTGAATCTTTTTTCTTTTCTAATAATATTCAGTTCCTTCTCCTATTCAATCACTTTGGTACATTTGATATTTCAAATTTTCTTTTTAAAGTTCTTTTACAAATTTTCAGTAGAACTTGCTAATTATGATCTATATAGATATTGAAGAGATCTTAAATTGTTCTTTGAAATAGCTTTTTAAAGAAAAAATCTTGTTTTCTTTTATATATTCATAAATAATATTGAAAAAACTTTTGTCAGATTGTTGTATCAGTTTTCTATTCAATTATTGATTATAGATATGACTTTCTTCTTGTTCTTTATTTCTTTACTAATATAATAAATAAGTTCTTTTTTGCCATTTTTCATATATTTTCTCTAGTTTCTATAGTGACTGAACATTTGAAAAAATATCCTAATATTTCTTCTTGAAGCTTATATATTGGGCAGATTACTATAATATAAATATTAGAATTTTTTTCCTGAGTATTTGTAATATTAAAAGTTTATTATGAGTTAATTTAGTTAGAAAATTTTGTTTCTGTTGACTTTGAATGAAGTATAGACAGTATTGGATAGATTAAATTGATTCCAAAAGATTGTCTAGTCTATATTGTTATCTTGTTAAATCCAAGGATTTTGAATCCTTTTTTATAAGATCCAATTTAATTCAATCTTTTTTCTATTAAAAGTTTTAATAAAGTCTCTAATATTAATGTCTATTGTATATTCTTTTTATATGCTATTATTAAAACTTTTCTAGTTCTAGAAATTGATACTATATTATTGACTTCTTTCACCTTGCTTGCTTTGCAAGGAGATCTATGTAATTATTTTACTTATTGTTACCATGTGCCTTAATAATTATGATATTCAGGATAAGTTTTTTCTTTATTATCAGATTCTTAATTCTATTCTATAGTGACAGTTGTTATTTTTAATCTATATTCTAACTAATATGTCTACTTGTGAACTTATAGACTTTCATATCTTAATTACTATACTAAAATCTATATTAATTAGGACTGATATATTTTGAAGAACTATATATAATACAATAAAAATAATTAATATTTCTATACTTATTGCTAATGATCATATTGATACTCTGCTAAGAATTACTTGATTATTTCATCATTTTTTAGTGGGATCTATACAAAACCCATTTTTAGTTCATTATTTTTAGCCTATTTTTAAAAAAACCATCTTTATAAAAAATGAAGTAATTGTTTCCTTGTATTTTATTATATTTTAGAATATTTATGAGCTCTTTTCTATGTTCCTTTAATTGAATAGCTTGATTAATTAAAGTGACTTTTCAACTTTTTACTTAAACGTCTATTTCCATAGATCTGATAAAAAATGTAGGTTCTAATTGTTGGTCTATAGATATTTGCCAATCTGCAAGATTACCTGAAAGAAGAATCTGTTTTTCTTTTTTTAAACTTTTTTGTTTATATAATTGTAAAAGAAAACAAACTTGAGATAGGACTATCTTGATTGGTTAAGCTATTGTTTTTGGATATAATGAAGAACAGTTACTAGTAAAATTAATTAAAAGCTAATATAATATAAAATAGACTTTATTACTAGAAATGGAATCTTTCTTAATATATTAATTAAAACAGTAGAATATATTATCCAATATATATTTTTTATCAAGGTTTATTGGTACTATTTCTATTTGCAAGTTATAGCTAGTTCAATTTATATTTTATAATGATTTTCATAGCAGATCCTAATTTTCTGTTACTTCTCTTAGGATATTCTTGTACCAAAAAGGGATTAATCTTTTACATTTATCAAAAAAGATTTAAATTATTCTTCAGTCTCTAAGTATCATTGTAGTAGTATTTATAAGTTAGTTCAAAAACATAAGTTTGTGTTTTTATAGAAATGAAATAGCTTTTTTATATTCTTTGTCATTTTTAAAAATAGATTTAATAGATAGTATACCTTTCCAATAGCTAAATATATCTTTCATCTCTAGCTTTGAAATATAATTTATAGTTTTTTGACAAAAACCAATATTGCTACTATGAAGATTTCCTTGATTAAACTATCTGATTCTATAGGATTCTTCAAAATGTTATCTGGTTTTCAACATTTAATTTGATTTTGTGTCAGATGAATTATAGTAGAAATTTCAAAAGTATCATTGTTATTAAATTAACTAAATAAAGATAATATATGGCTTTCTAATTATATTTCTCAAATACTTTTGAGTCTATATATTTTTTTGTTATAGATACAATTTTTTGGTTTGTTTTATAGATTAAGGACTTTATTCTTGAATATCTTTCTATAAATAGTCATAATATTATTGTATATCTTTTTATTAAAATATATATGTTGCATTCTATATTCTATTCTTGGAATCAAGACTCTATTAATGATATATTGTGCATAATTATAGATTTCTAAAGTATTTAGCATATAAAATTTTATAGATTACTTATATTCTTTTTAAGAAACAAAATTCCTAGCTCTTTACTTTAATAGGAACAAAAGTCAAGAAATACTATAAATTAATAATTTGAATAATAAAAAATAATTATGGATAGTTGGTTAAAAACTTTTTTTATCAAAACCTTAAAGTACATATCAATAAATAGAAAACACCAAAATTTTTGAGAAAAAAAAGACTTAGCTGTTGAGAGATAGCTCCTTCAATCTTTCGAGTATAAATTCTAAATACTATTTACTTGATATTGTATTAACAAATATCAAACTTTCACAATTCTTAATTATATATATGCAAGACAAAACTTTCAAAGTCTTCTTGATAGAACTAATAACTGAAACTCAACTACTATCTACTATTTGCAATTACTTCCCAATATGACTTATATCTATCAGAATATTTCATATAATTACAATAGAAATATACCTATAGAGATTGTTAAAATTGAGTTTATTGCCAAACAATTGATGAGAAAAATTTTATCTTTGTTAACAGTAGTATCCAGTTTGCTTCTAACACTAACATCAAAACCCTTAATGAATTTATGATTCACAAAACCAACTTTAAACTTTTGTGAACTGATTGTGAACTAATAGTCAGAGAGGTAGCGAAACATATCCTTGATTATAAACTCCATTACCCTTGAAATAAAATAACCATTATAATGGATGAGTTTGTAGGAACCTTTTTTTGACAGATAAAAAAACTTCAGTTTTTCTTCAAATATTTTTGCAATATTGAAAGAACATAATCCCGATCCCACTTACTTTTATTTTAAAAATATCAGATATATCCAATAATAGTCTAACAAAAAATCTAATTGATAATGCACAAAAAAATAATGATATTAAAAACCTTCCATGAAACATGAATTCTGTATTGAGCCTTGAAAATGCATTTTCAATTGATATAGAAATTAACAATTAGCCAAGCAAGAAAAAACTATGATCATACGTGAAAACATCAATATTGAACACACAGAAAAAAAAATAATAATAAAAAAGAAGAACACACAAGTACAAAACTCAAACTCAATAGTATATAGATGACTATCAATCTATTTATGAAACAGTTGGTAAACTAATTATGCATATATAAAATTATGAACTTGTGTTTAGACCAATTTGAAGGATCGTTAGTATAATCATTGAAATTAACACAGACAGATTATATTAGTAATGATCCAAGAGAATCTCAATCTTTGACCAATTAGATAATGAATGAAACAACTAATAGGACAAATGACTCTTAGACCAACCATATCAAAATTATCAATATATGCAGTAAAGTTAATACTTTAGCTAGAAAACCAAAATCAGTTGTAGAATTCTTTATTAAAACAAAAAATAAATTGTCGCTTGAAATTTTTAATAATCTAAAGGTAATCTTTATCAAGATGGGCTTAAAAAACAAAGCATTTTTTTATATATTTATTCAAAATATAACAATTAAGGAATAGCACCAAATTCAATATAAAAAGATAAAAATCTAACTCTATAGTAACTATTATAACAAACATAATATCAGTTTCATTATTAGGGCAACTAAATGAAAAATCAGAATGATAATTAACAAGGCCTTATTTGTAACCTTTTTAAAATCTAAAACTTACTTTTATTCAAATATTGATAAGCAGCAATATTTTTTTTTTTTTTTTGAAACGGAAATTTAATCATATTTATTAACTTTGATAATATAATATACAAATTAATGCAGAGATTACAAAGGTTGTTACGTGAAACCATATATCATTTATGTCAATAAAACTCCTTAAAACCCAAACTTTAATGGATTTACAGAACGGCTTGTTACCCAGATATATCCAGGTGAATTAAATTTCTACTACTATAACTATCTAAAAAAAACTTAACATCCCTTATTGGATCTTCAATCCTTCCAGAGTCCTCCCAACTAACATGCCATGGTGGACTTGCTAGTTCCAAGAAAGGAGAAGTATACATTTCTTTTGATTCTGGTGATTATGGCCTGTCATCAATTATCAAGTGTATTTAGAGAAAGAGTATGAGTTCAGTAGTATTTTGTGTCATATGAGGGTGAAAAAACTATTTGGATCAGAATAAAAAAACCCTGGAGTGATTGTTGGAATGGAAGAATAGTTATGTCTTTGAGAGTAGTATGAGTTCTTGAGATTCTATTCCAATAGAAGAAGTACTCATTCTATAGCCATGATACTTTCGGATAATAATGAGAGAGAGGAGGCCACAGTCCATGTGATGTTTATCTGCTTGCACTTCCAGCCAATGACTTATGATGAACCTAAAGTTCTTATAGAACTTAGGAAATGTATTCACATCACGTGTCATATGTATCCTTGTTTACATTTCTGCTAACTATGGAGCAACCTATCCCAATCTTCAGCCAATCAATCCGTTTAAAATCTGGTGTAACAGAAAATTTAGGATCCAGATAGGGTAAGCAAAATCCCCTAAAAAAACCAAGAAAAAAACTGCTACACACTAAGAAGAAGCCATTTCTGTCTGTGGTAGTAATGTCAGCAAGCTGGCATGGAGTTGTTGGCCTACACTTCTTCCTGGACTTTGGGACCTCCATAGGGAAGAGAAGAAGAGTATTTTTTCGTCTGATTTCTTTTTTCTAGAAAAGCTTTCTTGTCATTAACTTCTTAGGTAGAGGGTTTTTGAAGAGTAAAAGTAAACAAGAAAGGTAAAATATGATTGCTACTAAGTAAAGCAAGTGTTTTTAAAGAAAGTTTTGAAGTTTTATTACTTTCAAAACATAAAGTTTTGGAGGACACTTCTTTGGAAGTGGTGTTCAGAGATCTATGAGAAAGGGTTTTTAATATATAATGGTAAGCAACTATCTTATTGAAATATGGATTCAATTATTTTATGAATCCAATAGCTCTTAAAATAGCTTATGATGAACTATTACAGCAATATGAAGTCCAAATAAAAAAACAATTGTTCCTATCACTGGTATCCCAGATCTAATACTAGCTTTGATAAAAATTAAGCTACCAAATTTATCTTCATTTAGACTCCAAGATATCTAGCATCAGTTATCAAAAGTTTAAGAACATACTACAACTTTAATCTATTATTTAAATCTTTTTTCAAAAATGATCAAACCTTCTAAAAGACTCTGGCAAACTCATTTTAGAATTTAAATATCTATTTCTACTTATAAAACAAGCTCAACTTAAAGACATAAGTTTCTTTGTTAATGATTTTTGTGGTTACTACTATATTTTAGACAAACTTCTAATTACATATTTTGACTTTTCTCTTTTCAAAAAATACTTTCTTGATTTTTATATTGAATTGTCCATTGAACTAGCCATTTACTTTCTAGTAGCTAACAATCCTATAACTAAAAAAGAAGCCATTTAACTATTAAGGAAAAGCAACTTTACATTAAAAGTCCACACATTCAATTACTTTAAATCAAGACAAACTCTTTCTTAGTCATGCTAGTGTAGTAAAGAATTCATTATTTTACTACCTATACAAAACCAAGAAGATGTAAAACCACTAATTGATTATTTGAATATAACATATATATTTAAACTCCCATAGAGCTCAGAATAGATATTTTCTAATCTATTTAAATCAACAAGCCATTCATATAAAAAGATTTCAAATCTTTAAACAAAATCTAAATATCACAGAGAATAACCTTTATAGAGACTCTGTTAACTTCAAAGAGACAGTTAGGAAAATCAAAGAAATATATCATGGCCTAATCCCAAGGGAATGGATTCATCCTGCCTTGCCTGAACTTCTATCATTGGAAACAACTAATGATAGGTCCCTAAAAAATTTAGCATATAAAATTTCGCAAATCACTTATGTCCTTTTTTGAGAAACAAAATTTCTAGCTCTTCACTTTAATAAAAACAAAAGAAAATACTATAAATCAATAATTTGGATAATTGAAAACAATTGTGAATAGTTTTTTTATAATTATTAATCTAAAAATTTTAATGTTTTCTAGTGAGAAACATTTGACTTTTGTCCCTGTCTCCCTCCTTAGAGATTTATCTTTAGAGGCAACTATTGATATTTTAACAAACAACTGTATCAACCTCACACTTTCCATCCTATAAGACTTAAACTTTGATACACAAGTAAATGAATTACATAAATATTTTTACTTTAAAAAGTTACCAATTGAATTTATCTATAAACCAAAGCTGTTAGATCCTGAACCAGCCCTTCTTCCAATTTTGTTTTAATGAGTACCAGAAAAAATAAAAAAAATAGTCACTCCCTTGGAAATATTCTTTCTAGTTCAATAATAATAATACTATTATAACCTATTATTTTTAATGAATATCAATATACAAGGATTTAATCAATATAGAAAACTCAACTGCCTTATTGACTCATTATCTAATCTTAGAGACATAATCATATGCACAGAAACAAAACACATCATCTATCATTTCTTATCAAAATAAATCAACTAATACACCATAATAGTAAGTAAACTAAACAATTCTTCAAGTAATAAAACTTGTATCATAATTTTCAAAACTCTGACTAATTACATCTTTTCACCATATATGGAAAATGAATTCTGGTGTTCAATTTACCTAAAATTCAAATTCAAAATAGACATAATAATAATAATACTTTATCTTCTGCATGATTATTAAACTAGAAACATGGCAGTATCAACTTTTTCATAATTTCTAAAGGATAATAAGGAAAAAGAAATATTTATAGCAAGAGATTTTAACACATATTCTCATAAATTATCAGCAATAAATGCTTCAATTAACAATAGAAAAAGGAAAATCCATAACTATCTAAATAACTTTATGAATATTGCTAAAATCACATCAAAAACTGAATTGTTTATATATCACACTAGTAGTGTAAACATCTAGCCAATCTCAAATAAATAATCCTAATATTTATCAATATAAATATTAAATTGATGAAAAGTAATATTCAAACATATAACACAACTCCAGTATTTGAGCCAAAAAACTTTAACACATTACTGCAAATTAATTAAATAATAGGCCCAAATCCTATATATTGAATCAAATTTATAAATTATTATACAAGAATATTTGCTATAAATAAAAGTCAAAATTACAAACATAAATCTGATACTAAACAAATATTTTAATTAATCAAGAAGAATATTGAAAAATAACAAATACAAATTTAAAACTCTTGAAACATTTAGAACAAAACTTTTGTTCAATTCACTGCCAACAAGAGTCAAGTTACATGCAAGATATCCAATAATATACCTTAATAAAAAATGCTCAAGATACTATTATATAAAAGAAGATTAAACAAATATCTTTAATTGTATTGAAAATAGATCAATAATTCAAAACAAAGTAATAAAACTCAATAAAATTTTAAAAAATCAATATAACAAACATCTTAATTTTCAGTTTAACTATAGGAGATATTATAATAGATATTGCCCTGGGCAAATCAAATATTTATCTGAACTTATTAACAATCAAATCATTACAAATTCAATTTATAAATATGGCTTTGAAAATTATACACAAAATCTGAAAACAATAATCTGATATAACCAATAGTTTACTAATGTTGGGTATCAAATAAAAAAATTTCAAAGCTGCTTTCAACTTTGCTCAAAAATATAACCTTACAAACAATAACTTATTCTGACATCTATACATAATTGAAACATCTAAAAAATTTAATAACTCAACTAACAAATTAATATTTTTATTCACAATAATAGCATTGTTTTTAAATAAGCATTAGCCATTTAACCTTAATTTGCTAAATATGGTTTTGAATTATTAATTTGTCATATTAGAAAAATCATATTAGGCTATAGTTAATTTATATTGTAAAGACTACTAATGTCATGTTAATGAATTAAGTTTCTAATAAAACTTGTATTTAATATACATTTGTGATAAAATAATAATAATAATAATAATAATTGTAAATAGTTTTTTTATAGTTAATAATTTAAAAATTTTAATATTTTATAGTGAGAGACATTTGACTTTTGTTCCTGTTTCACTATTGTAGCAGGCTAATTGACTAATGATCAAAAGTTTATGTAACCTGCAGATAGAAGAGTCTGTCCTTTTATCACACATATACAAAACAATACAAGACAGATGCACAAAAAGATTTGGACAAGTCTCAAGATAGTTTTTTCTAAAACTATTTATAATTTCACTGTTATAACAATCTATTCAAAAGATTTGACTTAATATTCATTATTTTATTAAGTCATTAAAAAAAGTTACATTTATACAATTTTATAAATAGGGCTATTACATAATTATTATGGTTATTCTAATATTATATCATATATAAATTACTTTGTGATCAGCTAATTTTCTATTACCTTAGTTTATAGTTTTTTATCTTTTTGATACAAATGGATTGTTCGCACATTCTTCTATCTTGTGAGGAGTATAGTGATAATTGGCAATTGATTATTTTATATGGTATATCATGATTGTTGGTCACATGATCATAGCAAAAATTCTAAACTTGATTAGACTTCTTTGGTATTAATATTTTTTTTTAAACCCTCTGTCAGACTAGTTATGTGTGCTTTATTAAACAATTGTAAACTGTACATATAGTATAAATCGCTAAAGCTAAAACTTTAACTAGCTCACTCATCTTAGTAATTACTCTAAATACAACTTTGGAAGTGATTTTTTGCTCCATTAAAAGTTCAGGTGAAGACCCTTCCAACTTTTAATATCATTGCCTGCAG
>CAJVPT010007446.1:0-10056 GCA_910592055.1 Acaulospora colombiana
CTGTTTCTCTTGTAATCAATTAATATATACAGGAGAACGAACCAAAAATATAGGTAATTATAATCACATAGGAATGGAGAGGCATTGGGCTTCCCATTGTACAGGAAATACCTTTTGTGACATAAGTTATGAAGATTATATACAAATTAAGCAAAAACCTAATTCAGAATATAATTATGATAACGAATATATGCATTATATAATTATGAATTATGGATGCAGAATGCCATCAAAAGAGTTAAATGTGCAAGAGAAATTGGTAGAAAAATTAGAGCTATAAATATTATATCGCAGAAATGGATTGAATATATGTATAAACCCGATGGTCTCTGTGCTTCAGAATTAGCATTATATTATCAATTATTATGGGCAGTTCGAGAAGAAATGCGACAAGTTAACAGTGTATAGACCATTTCTGTAAAGCAATACACATATCTCTTTATTCGATTTATTAATTATATAACTTATTCATATATATAACTATTTAAAATAAAACCACCTAAAGTATTTCTGAAAGCTAGTACTTTAGACTTTATTTCATTATCTTTTTTTTTAGAAAAGCTGGTAACATTTTTTCCTTTAATTTTTATATATCAACCCATTTTTATCTGACACAAAAATCCCTAGTGTTGATAATAGATCGCACTTGTTGTTATTACACATCCGCTCCAATTTCAATCACGGATGGATATGGACAGCTTCTTAATGGAAGTGGCGAGTAGGATGTATTTATATTAATGTGTTAACAAATGATGAGAAAAAATAAATACCTGTTATCCAATAGATATACCTCATTTTATTCATCTAATTTTAATGGGATATCCCAACCCAGTCTAACTGCTAGAGGATCTTCTACCACCTTAGTGAAATCAAAAACCATAAATTCATGATTTCGCAAATACTTATCAATAATCTTGGATGCTTTTTTTTGGATCATCTGTGTACTGACGTACGATTCTATATATATCATCCCTACTTCTACTCCCTCGGAATAAGCAAAGATGTGAGACATTTTCACGAATAATTTTTGGGGTTTGTGTATATTTCTGGCTTACATATATGGGTGAAATATTTTAATATTAACCACTAATGAAGTAAGGAACAATTCATTCTTGCACTTTCTTGGGTTATGCACATAGATCTTTGAAAACAACAACTATACTTCGCTCTAAAGAGAATTTAGTTATATTGGGGATCTTATTTGGTACTATCTTTTTGAATGTTACATTCTCTCAATATGGTTTCAGGGTATTTGCAAAGATCTAATATATATTTTTTACTAACTCCCATTTCAGTTCAGAATGCTTCGCTACTAATACCAGATCATTATTTTTAATGTACTGATCACCTTTTTTTTCATTGAACATATATTGTAATTTGTCACCTCACATGAGATTTATTTTCATGTTAGTTTTTCTACCATTTGAGCTTCTATTTATGAGCATCCTAAATGGATAGTCTGGTGAATACCTATTACTCTTCATTCATTCTGATGATTTTTAGATGTCTTATTAATATTATATACATATATGGGCATACCTTTATCCTTTATTCTAACCAATATAAGCAATATTTATTCTTTATGCAGTAAATAACCTCTCTCTTGTAATTTGCTTTTTATATAAGGAAATAAATCCCAATCGAATGGAATACAAATAAGATCCATACCACACTCTTTGTATATATCCTGCTTTTTTTAATTATGCTTTCTTTGTAAATCCAAATCTATTTCTTCTCATTTATGAAACATTGAATTTTGAAAATAATGTTGAATCCCATTAAATTTTCATGCCAATTTTAATTATTCATTATACTCGTCTAATTGCATCCCATTCAAAAATGATGATTTACAAGATAGAAATTTTTTACCTAACAAATCTTCAAAAATATATCTACAGCATTCTTATTTCTATATTGAAAACAAACTGGACACCATTTAAATTTTTTCTGAATCAATAGATAAGGATATTTCTTTGATGAAGTTCATTTTTATATGATCAAAGATATACATTCTGATCATTGAATCAATCAGTTTTAGCTAAAATACTTTCATCATATTTTTTGGCATATTGTTGAACCCTGCTAAATTCATTGCTAGAAATATGAACAAAATATACCAATTCAGAGGAATAATATTTTTATATGAATTTATTAGGTGGATATTCAACTTATTTAGGATTTTCGATTACTTGAAGCTCTTCTCTCTTAAATGATCGATATAGATTACAACCCATCAAATGAGTTATAGATTCAATTGGTCTATTTTTGAGGTAATTTAAAATAGATTGAGGTGAATTTTTGTTAACAATGACTTTCCTAATCTTATATATATATAATAAGAAGTATGAATCAGATTTTCTATATATATATCATCCCTTTAACTTACCTGATTTTAATAATACCTTACAGCTATTTTTTTTCATAGTTGCAGTTTATCCTTTCCTATAGGTATTTTATATTTGATAGATTCTTTAAGTATTACTTCTTTCAATGTTATAGTATGAGTTTAGGCTTATACTAATTAATCACATTTTATTATTATTTATATAGTTAATAATTTTCTGAAGTATTTTATTTTATAATTTTGAATGTTTACCTTCTTTGAGCATATCTTCAATAGCATATTGAATTTTATATATAAGTACTGTTAAATCTTATTTGAATTTTTTTACTAACATTAAGCTTTCAAAGCTATAAAGGTCTACAACTCTTATAGAAATATTGTATTGCTCCATTTTTCATGCAAATATCCCTTTAAACTCACTAGCACCATCTATTATTAATAATATTGATTATGTAAAAGGATTTTGGGGATCATTGTATATTTTTTTAATCACATTCCAAGCTTCCAAACTATTCTTTGATATAAATGCTACTGCATATTTAAATCTTATTGCCACATCTATCAATACCAAGATGTGTAAATATATTTTCCCTTTTTCTTGATCCTTACAAACATGAGATAATAGATTATATTAATGTAATTTGTTGGAAATTCGATATTTAAAAAAGCTAGTCAGAGCCTTAATTTTTTATGGGTATTTATATATTTAGTAATCATACTGATTTTTTAACCACTTTATAATAGATCAATCTTGAAACTATTATCCTTTTTTTTTTATACTTCTTTTGCAAAGTTTTCATATTCAAATAAAACCCAGAAATATTATAGTATAATAAATAGTAGACTAGGACTACTTCATCATATGGATCTATATATGTAATAAGTTGATTTATTTTTAATGTGTTCTACTATAATACTAAATTATGTTTAACAAAGTAGAAGATATATGTCATAAAAAATAGATATGTATAATATACTTATATGGTCAATTTTGATTTATTTATACAAATTGATTGGGACTTAAA
Source organism: Acaulospora colombiana (assembly GCA_910592055.1). Classification (NCBI taxonomy): domain Eukaryota; kingdom Fungi; phylum Glomeromycota; class Glomeromycetes; order Diversisporales; family Acaulosporaceae; genus Acaulospora; species Acaulospora colombiana. The sequence continues at coordinate 3,370 of CAJVPT010007446.1, forward strand.
CTGAATCGAAAACTATCTTACAGAAAATATAATATTAAACAATCCTATTAATATTATAAAAGGGATTTGTAGATCTTTAAATGTTATCTATCATAACTATTAAAATATGTATTAAGATATAGATAGTATTATAGCCTAGCAAGATGTGAAAAACAATCAAATAATTCAGCTTTAGCAAGATATTAATAGATATAGAAAGCTCAACAGACTTCAACAAAATCATATTAATCAGCTCATTCAAAATGATATTACTTTGTAAAATTGGGTTAACCAAATTATTTAGGAACGAAATACCTTACAGAATCATGTTAATCAGGTTACTGAGAAACTTCATAATTGCTGATGAAGATACAATTTATGAGGTCAATTATGATATAACGCAAGCTTAGTATAGGAAGAATAATCCAAAATTAAACATAGTATCGAAATTATTTGTAAGATCTTTACTTATCAGTTAAAGCAAGAGTTGCAGAGATACTACAATAATGGAGTTATATCAGATTATTGAAGAGATTAATTTACAATAAGATATGAGAAATAGAAAGATAAAACCTATACTAATTAGCAATTAATATTAATTTGAATCAGCAAATTTTTGCATTACAAAATAATAATTCACCTATAAATATACAATCAAACATGGCAGATTCTAGATGTTTACCAGTATTAAAATTAATACAACCTGTTCTTGTAAGTTTTTTAGGTTAAGAAGCTCTTAATTATTATTTTGATAAGGTTATATAATCATGGGTATTTGCTAAGAACCATATAATAGCTCTTGAAAAATGCAAATGCAAATAATTTTAATGACATAGTTAAGTGCAATATTTTAAAATCCAAAATGGCTAAAAAATATATTCCGGCATCAACTAATGATCCCTTTATCTATGGTAACCCTCCTATTAATTCTACAGCAACTTTATAGGCATGGGCAAGCACAAAATATCAAAGAGAAATAGTTGGGACTAAACAATCTGCAATCCAAAAATTAACTTATGAAAGATTTCAGCCATTTGATATTCCAGATACCTATGAGATGAGGGTTTGATCTTTTTTATTAGATGTAGTCAATAATAATACTCAAGTTTTAAAATTTCTTAAAAGTCAATTACTAGGTAAGCTTTTCACTTGGATGAGGTTTGATATTACAGTAGATATTAATAAATTTTCATTGCATTAAAAAATATATGATTAGAATGTACTCCAAACCTATATGAAGAATCAAATTTTAATCAAGTCTCAGTTATTAGGCTGGAGGTTAGCTTTTTAGTTAATATATTACCTACAATTTTTCAATCAGAAACCAGCTCACATCAATTATAAAATAAATCTATAATATTAGTACAATCTCAACAAAAATAATCTAATTCCAATAATTATCCTAGAGTATCAGATAAAATATGCCAAAAAGATCTCAAGATAGGTATAACATAAATTCTAAAAGATTTATTTATGCTAATATCATAAATTCAATTTCTTCAACTAATCAAATTATGGAATCTCTAATCTATTATTTTTATAAAAAATTGTTCAATATGTTTTCAGTGAAACTGGTACAATCTAAGAATAAAGATACTAATAACAATAATATAAATGAAATTACTAAAGATATATTAAAATTATCATTAAATTTAGCAAAAATGGCAAAAGAGATTAGTCCCATTAAGAAATTATTCAAATACTATTGCTCAAATTGCAATAGAACTGGCATAATTCTTGCAAATGCTTTAGAAAAAAATCCAAAAATTTCAAAAGATCTAATAAAAATAAAAAAGATAAAGTTAATATGGCTACCAATGATTCTGATTCAGATACAAGCTTTTTTAGTAATGATTTTTTAAATAATAACTTCGATTCTGGAGATTCCTCATCTGAGATTGAATCTGATTATAGTTATGATATATATATTTTTAATAGAAAAAAAAACAAGTAAAGTAGAAGGTTAAATTGGATAAATCATTATCTAAAAAGTGATCTAGTCCAAAAAAGAAACAGAGTCTTGAGGAAGCAGAGCTTCAAGTTTTTGACTTATCTCTAATTCAATATATTTAATAAAAATTACAAACAAAATCAGATACAATTATTGATGCATAAATCTGCAAAATTATTCTGGCTATGTTTAATGATCCAGTAATTATAGAAACAATTAAAAACAAGACCTATGGGTCAGGTAGTGCTCTCAGATCGCAATCACAAGATCTGTAGTTCAATACCACTTAAGGATCAAAAATCAAAAATTATCTTCTGATAAAGTTTTATCGATTATTCTGTGAAAATCATATCCAATCATTCAAAACAAGATCCAATCAGATTAGGTTATAGGAAAATGGGACTTCTGGCCTTCCATTGATCAGGGGTTGAGATTTATGGTCATACTACTAGAAGAATTGCATGAAGAAAGGCTTCTGATCTAGCCTACCATAGATACCCCCAAGATCTCCTGCCCTGGCAGTCTCCAGGACCCCACTCTCCTAGCTCAGAATATTCCAATCTAGTGCTTCACTTAATTGAAAATCAGTTAATAAGAACTGATCCAATGCCACAGGTGATGACAAAGAAGGTAACATGCCTTCTTCTGAGGTCTGAGTGAATAATATCTAGGAATATTGGAGGGTATAAAATATTCCATCGAGTACATACAAAAAAAATTAACTTAGTGAAACAATAATAAACACAAATTAACAGGCTCAATATTAACTAGTCTAGCCACACTGTTGATAACTGTATATTAACCATCTAGCTCCTAATTAGGTCTGCCCACTCAAGGAGTGGTAGCTGGTTTAACTAAGACAAATCATGATAGGTTATTATTAATCTGCATATATATAGAAATATATAGTTTATATAAGATGATTGATGTTATGCTACAGATTTAATTATCCATCAAATGTTAATTTAATTCTTAATAAAGTTTGCATCTAATAGTTGCAGTTTAAATATATAAAAAAAAAGAAACAATTAAAAACAATATTAATAATATAAATTTATCTATAACTCGAAAAGTCATCCCTAAAGAACCTATAAAACCTGACTTTACTGTAAAGCAAAGTAATTTGTGCTTATATTATCGAGAGCCAGCTCCAGAAATATCTAATTCAGATGAAGAGGACAAAATGTTAGATGATCTTATAGAAATAGATTTTGTCTATTGGAAAGAACCTACTACAAGCCTTATAACTATACCATGTAAAATCAAACATTTAAAAATTTCAGCATTGATACTCAATAGTGGAGTTGAATCTCCAATTACATCAGAAGATATTGTCAAATGTGTAAATTAGCCAATAGATAAATAAAGAAATATGATCTTAACAGTATTACAACAGTTCCAATAGAATCTATTGACATTGCTTGTAATTTTTCAATAATATTCCTTCTAAGTTTTATTATATATGAAGATTTTGTAGTTATACATGTTCCTAAACTAACATTGATATTTCTGATCCACTTCTCAAGAAATATAAATATACTATAGATTGAAGTAAAGATGAGTTGAAAATTCCTTTTAATGGAAAGGATCCCATTATTCCAATTATTATATATAAAGTCAAGAATAAACTTGAGGTAAATTGTACTACTATATCTCAAGATAATAGGAACAAAGTCACATTGTTTTGCAATAAGCCTTTGATATCTGATCAAATTTTATAGGATGGTAATAATAATAAAGGTAATAATAAACTATTCGAAAAGTGGTATGCTCTTGTGGGCTTTAACCCAGATTTTAACAATTCAACTTTAAAAAAAAATGCATGAATTGTGAGATATATAAGAAAGAAATCTATAAAGCAACTAAAGTTATTATTGGTTTTAACAAACTTGTTTGTCATATAAGATCATTTAATAAAGAAAATAAAGATTATGTAGAATATATAAAGTTCACTATTTATGATTTATCAATATTATATCTTGAATAGGATAAATTTTCCTCTTTTTCTTTTACTACATATTTAAGATGAGTTAGTTCATTTATTTCTATTTTTTCTGTTAAGTCTTCAGAAATGATAAGTGGATCTTATATCTGAATAGATTTAGATTTCCTTGTTTTTGTTTACTTACTTGGTTGTATTGACTTTACTGATAAGTTATTTATAATAGAGTTATCTATCAAGTAATAAATCTGAATTGAGTCAAGAACTTGAAGCTTAGCTTCTTTGAGATTTTGTCTCTTCTCTGAATTATATCTTTTTGAGTCTAAAGGTTTAAATTCTATATGGATAATATTCATAACAGAATTTGATTTATTATTGGAGTAGTAGGCATGTAAATATTATTGTTTCACAATAAATTATGACTTTTCAATTCAAGATACTTAATGTTTTAATATGTTGGAGATATAAAATTAGAGATATCATTATATAAGTATAGTTTAGACTAATCCCATAAAACTCTATTAGCTTCTATTCCTCTTCAAATATAATAAATATATTTTGTTGATGTTTTATACTTATTTATTAACTTATTTAAAATCTTATACCTTGGTTTTATATCATGATATTCTATAATATAAGAATAATTTCAGTTATAAATGGGTGCATCACATTTCATATATACTCTAACTATAGTGATTAATACTTTGTTCTTTTTGTTAATTTAAAAATATAAGATATTTATATCCAATAAAAAATATAAAATAAATCAAAAAAATATAATATATCAAATATATAAGTCTAATATTTAGTTAATACAAATGTCTAATATATATATATATATATATATATTTTAATGCTGAACTTGATCAAGTTTATTAGCAAAGTTTTACTATTTATGTACATCTGATCAGAAGAAAACAATGATGAGCTATTAAACTAATAATAGGTTAAAAAGAAACCACCTCATGGCTAAGCTATCTCTAAACAGAGATCTAATAAAGGGGCCATTAGGACAATAAAAATTTTGAAGGGGGATTTGATGTATATCAAATCTAGTTTGTCTATTTTAATCCTAAAAAGGGAAATGTGTATTCATATATTAATCTTCTTGAACAGATATCTACTGTTAGGAGACATAATTGAAGACAATAGCTATACAAGGATCAATAGAGGAAAAGGTTCTACTCACATCTTGAAAGGACTTGGCAGAAGAGAGAAAATAATAATTCATTATAGAATTGACACTTAAAACCATATTATTACTACCATTTCTTTATCGTCGGCTGGGTACTCTTCAAGGACTTTATCAGTTGAGGTCGTAATGTCTATTCCTCAATTGCTTTCAGTATTTCCATGTTATGGTTCTTATATCTTCTAGTTTTGATCCTATGTCTTGCCTTATCCTACTAATGTTGAGTCTTCTTTTGATGTTTCTCCAAGTAACTAGACAAGTCAAAGAGGTTTTCGAAGGGATATAGAACTGGGATTGAAGAGAGTTGAGGAAGGAGAGCTATAGAAATGAGGGTATGAGGTATGGGGTCTTTATCATCCAGTAAATCTGTCCTTACTTACCCATTGCAATAACCTCTCTAGAAAAGGAATCTTGGTCTTTCTGGCATATGTCTTTACTGACCTTGATAAATGTTGCTCTTGAAGTACTACCATCTTGAAGAAGTTGATTCACTATACCATCTATATCAGCAACTCCTGCTGGTGATTTTATTTTTGATTGGTATTAATGATCCTGAGGAATCTCCCAATCTTCCAGTTTTCAGGCTTGTATAAGTAGGTGATACACTTTCAAGGCTTTGCCTTCATTCTATATCTTCTTGAGTATCTTGTTCTTCTTATTTTCCTAAGTGGTGATAGATAATTTTCTTGAAAATTGCTTTCTTTCTTGATATTCAATGATGTGTTTGGAGGCAGTGTCTGACGAGATATGTGGAGTGACCAATAGGAGCTTGTTTACATTCTTTTTACTAATGTAAGCTATATCTGTTCAATCATGGTGTGAGAAATTTTGTGCTATTCAAAATTCAGTGACAAACTGAGATAGGCAAAATCCTCCAGAAAAAATCAAGAATGAGCACTATAAGAAGTAGACACAATGACAAGAGAGTGAGGAAGTTGTCTCTCATCATTAACAGACTTATGTGGTATTTCTCTATAGTATGAGATAATAGCACATTAGTTTTTCTTCCTTTTGGAACTTTCTTACCATTAGTAGAAAAGGTTTTACTTGACCTTTAAGGTCACAAGAGGTCAAGTTTTTGTTTGAAGAGGATAATAAACAAAAGAAGAGGAGATAGTTGATGTCTCTTGAAGTTTCTTCAAGTTGGTTTAAAGAAAGTGATAAGACTTTATTAGTATAGAAGTATAAAAACTTCTTGCGAACATCTTTTTTGTGTGTGGTCAGAGGATTAGCGGAAAGAGTTTATTATAAATAAATATAATAAAAATATATAAAATAATATATATATAATCTTAGTAGTTACAAAACTCTTTCCGCTGATTCTCTGACCACACACAAAAAAGATGTTCACAAGAAGTTTTTAATACTTTTATGCTAATAAAGTCTTACTACTTTCTTTAAGCCAACCCAAAAGTTCTTCTAGAACTCCCTCACCACCCCTTCCCTCTTATCTATAACCTTCTTTGAACAAACTGAACTCTTGTGGCTTACAAAGTTCAGCTTCCACCTTTAATACTTATGGCAAGAAAGTTTCTAAAGGGAAAAGGATCAACAGTGAAGTACCTTCCACCTTTTAGTTATGGTGGAGATAACAGAGGTTAAAACCAGTCAAAGGACTCAATT
>CAJVPT010007447.1:0-10055 GCA_910592055.1 Acaulospora colombiana
TGGACTAAAGATCATTCAGTCTTATTACCTGATTAGAATAAAAAGGAGATCTTGGTCTTGAACTTTGTCTAACTAGAATGATAGAAGAGAAAGATCTCAGCTTAAACAAATAGCAGCTTTTTCACCATCTAGGAACTTGTTACTCATATCTTATTGATTTTATGGAACTTGATATATAGATTAACCCAATTGGAGGAATAGAGTAGACATAGGCACCAATCAACTCTTTTAATCACCAATTATGTTATTAGAACACGTGAGGTAACCAGTAGAGACTTGTTTACATTTAATTACTAATGTGTTTAATGTCAACCAATCAAAATCCTGGTGATATTGTGCTATCAAAAATTTAAGATCAAACTGAGATAGGCAAAACCTTTTAAGAAAATCATGAAAAACAGTAAACACTTAAAAAAAAAATAGAAAAGTATGAGGAGGTGGATAATAAGTCTTTTCCTATTGACAAAATCTCTATTTCTGTTATTTCAGTTCTATAAGATGACACTCCATTTGCCAGTCTTTTTACTTCCTAGAACCTTTTTACCCTTAGTAAAGAAAGTATATACTTGGGTCTTTTCAGGTTACTAGAGACTCAAGTTTTTATTCAAAGGAGTTTATAAACAACTAAGGGAGGGTAAAAGAGATATATAAAGACAAGCCTCAAGTTATTTTAATGAAAGTATAAAGACTTTATTAACAAGGAAGTATAAAACTTCTTATAAACATCTTTTTTGTATGTGATCAGAGGATTAGCAGAAAGAGTTTTTATCAATACTATATATTTATTAATCAATATAAAAACTGATAAAAATATATAAGATAATTGTATTATAGCTAAACTAAATCTTATACTAATACACTTTTCAATAATTTTTAATTTTCAAAAAAGTTTCTATCTTTAAGTATAACCTTGAAAACAATATTTTACTTTATAGTAAATTTTAAATAAATATCTTTCTAATTTATATATAATTATTAACAAATTTTCACTAATATTTTTAAAGAAACTGATTTTAAGAAACTATAAAGAAAAAGAGAAAATAAAAAAAATATCTAAAAATATATAAACATATGAAATAAAAATAAAAAAGATTTATGTTCTTTAAAATATTTCTACTAAAAATTATTTCTTATTATAAATTAACCTTTCTAAAATATTTTTCTTCTTTTTGACTATCTTAAAAACTTATTTATCTGTAATTTTGATTATTTTTTAAAAATTATCTGAGATATTTATTGCCTACTCAGATCTAGTATCTTGCAGATTGTTTTTTTTTTTAGCATTAATTTTGTATTCATCTACACAAGTTAATAACTTTTGATAATTCCTTTTTTTTTTTTTAACACACACAACATTGCCCATTTTATTGATTATATGTATTACATTTACTTTTGTATACAAAACAATTTTGTAAACTTTTTCTATGCTTAGCGAAACAATAAAACCAATTGATACTGTACCCATTGTGGCATATTGTCCTTGATAAAGGTACTAATGTGCCTAGGCTCCATTAGCGTGTGTGAATAGGATGTCAAAGATGCTTGAAAACTCTTGGATAATATTTTTCAGAATGTTGATGGCAATCTCTGTTGGTTATGTTTGTGTTAGCCCTTGCAAATGGGATTGGGGTTGTTTTCCCTTTGCTTTTTTCTTCTTCGTTTTCTTCATTTTGTTTGTAATACCTTGTGCCTTCTCCCATACTTGGAGGCATTCGCACCTGTCTCTCCAAATGTTGTATGTGATGAAGCAGATGCTGTTTGTGTAGCTTCAAATGGTTTCTATAACCTTGTTCGGACTTATGAACTTGTTGACCATGATTATTATCTTTCTGCTGATGGCACCTTTTATTAGAAGATTCCATAGATTGGATTTTTGGATATGCTCAGTGATTTTATCTTTTACAGTATATAGGCTTTCTTTTTCTGTTCTTGCTGTAATTTCCCGATATATTGTCGAGGTGATTATTTCTTCAATTTCAATTCCATGATATGGACATCGAAAAAGATGAGTATTGTCTTCCGTTATGTGGCATGCAAAACATTGGGTTGAGGTGTATATTTCGGGTCTTCTTCTGTGTAGTTTGTCCATGGTTGGGAGTTCAGAGTTCCATAATTTAATTGCGAATCTTCGTTGGATATGATCAAAGCTGTCTGCATGTGTTCTGATAAATTTGGATGGGTGTAGGAGTTCTTTAGATAGTTTCCAGTCTATTGCACTTTGCTGAGGTAGAAGAATATCACTGTTTTTTTGATGATTTTTCCATTTGTATGTGAGTTTGGCTTGTCATATCTGTTTCAGAGATTTGCGGATTGGTTCAGGTATTTCGATTTTTTCGTTGTATATGAATGATGTTACTGTATTCTTTAAGGTTATTAATTTTGCGTTGCCGTCTACGGTTGTATTTGACAATGCTGTTTTGGCTATCTCATCTGCTGTGTTGAGGACTGTATTCATTTCTTGATCTTTGTCTATTTTGTGCCAGTAAATTGTTTGGTGTGAAGCTTGGATTATCAAGTGTAGGTTATAGATGATTCTGTATTCTGAAATGCCCTTGGTTCTTTGAGCTCCTGCACAAGAGATTTCTTTAATTAGTTTGGCAGAGTCTGTATACATTTCAAGGGTAGTTCTTTGTGATATACATGCTACAGCAACTGTTGCTGCAAGTAGTTCGACTCTAAATGCTAATGCTTGTCTAGAAGTTTCATACTGATTGTTTCCAGAGCATCTCCGGCATCATTTTTCATGACGATGCCAATGCCCATTGATGTTGGTTGCTTGGTATTAAAGGCTCCATCAGTTGTTATGTATATTCTTTTACTTGTTTCTATCTTCTTAGATATGTTAATGAGTCTTTGTTTAGCCAGGTTTGTCAACTCCAGGAGTTCCATCAGTCTTCTTATAGAGAGCGGTATGCTGTCAATTTGTATTGAGTCGAGTGCACTGTTGGGTTTGTATATCCACCTGTTGATACTATTGAAAGATATCTGCATTCTTAGTTGTGTGCTTGATTCAGTATCCTGGGTTGATTTAGATGTTGATATAACTGGTACTGCTGTTATTGTATGTCGCAGTACCTTGAAACAGCACATGCCAGGTCTGTTATCTATATTTTCATTGAGGTTGCAGCCTTCGTATTTTTCTACTGGAGATTTGTTGCTTATGTGTAGTGGCATAGTTTGAGCATACTCCCTTTGGTGCTGATGCGTTTTTTCAAAGTAATAGCGTTGTGCTTCCTTATAGTGCAATACCAGGATGGTCAAGGTTCTGTCGTATTTTTAGGGATTGAAGGCATGGTTTATCTGATTTGTGCTTCAGGATTAAGGGTCTTGTATGAATCATTTTTATTTATGTACTGTTGAATCATTGATTTAAGATGTTGGAACCACTGTAGTTCTTTTCTCTTATTCGTTTTGTTGTGTAATGCCCCTACTTGATGCCAGTCGAGTGCTTTGGTATGATAGGTGTTAAGTAATTGTTTGACTCAAATTATGTTGTGTATTCTAAGTCCCTTTCTAATTTTGTTGTACATTGTTATATTTATGACATTGTTTATGTATGTCAATTCTACTGTGTGGGCACTTCTTTCAATGTGTCGGAATATAGAGATTTTTTGTGCTTAAATTTCTCTGAGAAAGTCTTATAAGAAGTTTGTCTAGGCGTTGTGGATTTTTGGACATTGTTTGAAAATATCTTGGCTTTGCCATACTGCTCATTGCAGTTGTTGTGCTCATAGCCTTGTTATTGGACCTGCTATATTGTTGCTGGCATAGAGTTCTTGTATGTTGCTGCAATGTTTTTGTGTTTGACGGGTATGTGTTTCCATAATGTTGTATGAGGTACTATTATGTATTATTGATTTCGGAGCAGACAGTGCTAGTTGGACTCTTCTTTTAAAGCTGAATTGAATCTTCCTGTCTATCCAGTTGGTTTCATGTTTTGAGAGGACCAAGTCCATTAGCAGGTATTCAATGGATGGAAAGAGAACATGGTTCAAGATGTATGCATATATCTTGTCAGTGATATTTTTCTGGGCTGTGATGTTGCTTATCATACATGTTTTCTTTTTTATTAGTTCCCTTTGATACTTTTTTCCTTTTTGATACTCGTACCAGATACTGAGAACTCTGATGGCTTGTGTTTTGGATACTGGGGAGATAGTTTGTCCTTGGAAATCTAAGTTCTCTTGTAGTGCATTGAGTATAATTAGTTCAGACTTGGACAGGTTGACTATAATTTCATTGAGGTGATAAAAGAAGGAGCAGATAGCTGTAATATTCTCAAGTTGTTCATGGTCCTGGATGATGATCGTGGTGTTGTCCATCTATGCTGTTATTGAGATATTGATTTTGTTCAGGCTGCCATTGTCGAGGATTGGTTTCTGGCATTCCATTTGGTAGCTTTTCATTTTACTTATCGTGGTGATAAGAGGGTTGTAATATATACGCAGAGAAAGGGAGATATTGTGTCTCCTTGGTCAATGTCTTTCTCCACTTTGTATGAGTCAGTGAGCCCAAAAAATGTAATGACTTTGTTGAATCTATCCTTGAAACAATCTGTGATAATATTAATTAGTTTATCAGATATTTTAATTTGTCGAAGTGTCGTTATTAGCCTTTGTGTGTTGACCAAGTCATAGGCCTTGCTCATGTCTTGAAAGAGCATGTGGCATGGTTTGTTTCTTTCTCTTGCGTCCTCTAGAATTTGATTTAAAATCGTGATTGGCTCACGAGTATTATTTCCAGGTAAGGCTGCCCAGTTGTTTTCAAATAGGATAGAATGTGAGCTAAGTACTGCAGTTAGTCTATTGTTGATTATTTTTGTAAATATTTTCTTGATTGATTCTAAGAGTGTAATGGGTTGTATTATATTGATGTTGTGTTGCCATTCTTTAGGTTTTGGAATTGGATATATAGTACCTTCTTTCCATTCCTTGGGAAGTTTTTCCTTAGTGAGAATCTGATTGAACATGTTAGTTATGAATTCTATTGTTTCTGAGTCAATATGCTTAAAGGCTATGTATGGTATATTTGAAGATCTGAGGGTTGATTTGTTACTGGTATTGGAAATAACTTCCTTGACTTCGGCAGTGGTAATAGTGGCTGTTGTTGATTTGTATTGACCTCATTGATCAGTTAATATACCTGTTGCCATATTATGTCTTTGTGTTCAAAGATATATTTGTGTTGGGTCCAGGTTTGAAAATGTTCCTTGACTTGGTTTTTTATCTCCTCAGGATCATTGATCAGCACATGTTCTGTATTCACTTCTTTAATTAGCTTGTTTGTGATGATACTTCTTTTGAGATTATTCAGAACTGATCTGATCATTCTTTTCTTGTTCATTTCAAACCATTGGTTTTTTCTGTTGCAGGTGATAATTATGTCACTCTTGTTTTTTTCTTTGATTTTTCGTTTCTTGGCTATTTTTTTCAGTTTAATAAACATATCGATTTCATCGATGGTTTTCTCTGCTGTTTGGTTGCTGAGCCAGGAGTTAATTGTAACTTTTTCGTATATAGCTGCATATAATTTCCTTATTTTATCCAAGTTTGCTTTCTCTGGTGATCTAAAGTGTAAGATTATCTATTTACAATATTGGTTCAATTGTATTAGGAGGATGGGTCTCGTAGTTGGGAGGGATTTTGGCTGCTTTCTTTGTTTCTCATGAAATTTGGGGATGTGGTCTGCTGCAGCGTTTAAGATTGCTTGTTTGAGGCTGTTCTATTGGCTGTTTACATCTGTGGAGTTGTGTTCGCATCCTTTTTTGCCCTTGTTAATAGTGTGCTGATTTCAGTTCCAAAAGCCTTCCATTGTTGTTGTGTGGTTTGCTCCTAGAGATATCTTGTATTGCAGTTTGGCTGACAGAGGCACTTGTTCTTGGTCTTGATTTTCCAGCTCTCTATTCATGCTATCTGAATGCTATAGTCTATTGTAATATCTAGGTTGTCAAATATGAAAGCATCTAAGGTGCATCATGTTGGGCAGGAGCTGGTCCAGATCATGTCAGTTCTACTTGCTGATGTTTCTTGATGCTGTTATGGGGGAGCATGTCATGTATATTCTTTGCTGTGTGAGTTGTGGTATCTATATAAATCAACTAAATCCAGTTCTTGAAGTTTTTGACAGAACTTATTTATATGGTCCTTATGTATCTTCTTGTTATTACTTACTCTGTCAAGTTTGAAGAATGTACAACAGTTGAAATCATCTCCTACAATAATGTGCTAGTTGTCTTGATTATGTTGCTTTATCCATTTAGTGACTTGTTTCTGTATTTCGTTTTTGAGTTGCCCTGGTATAGTAGGTAGATAAATTTCTATGATTCTATAGTATTTTTTGTTTGGAAGTGCCAGGTCTATGCAAATGGTGTGGGACTGGAATTTTTGAATGTGTACTATGTGATTGGACAGAGGTTTCTTGATGGCGATACCTACTCCTGCCCCATTGGACCTATCCCCTATCCATCAGGTTGAAAATTCAGATGTTTTCCATGTTGTTGTTTCTTGATTTGTACCATTTGTTTCTGTTAAGATGATGATATTCTACTTGTTGATTCACCACATTGCAAACCAAGTCTCTCTCTTAAGTTGATCATTGAGTCCTCTACAGTTGAGTGTAGCTATAGTCCAATATGGATAGTTGTTTGGTTTTTTTGTTAAGTCTTGTAGTATGCTGATGTTGTTATCCATATTTTGTGAATATCTGAGGTTGTCTAAGTAATTATTCGTAGTAAGTAGATTGTTGATGCCTTTGTGTGGTATTGTCTCATTTGTTGGGATGATATTTATTTCTTGTTGTTTAGGGGTGTCATGCTGTGGAGTTTCTAATTGAGTTGATAGGGTTTTGTTTGTTGCAATATTGCTTGTGCTGTTATCCATGATTTTATTCATAGTTTGAGGATGGAGTTCTGTTTCCAGGGATTATGTTGATGATTGTAGATACCAAGGTATTTATTGTTCTATCCATATTATCAATGAAGTTGTGGAGTCATTGTTGTTGTTGATGGATGTTATTTATATTTGGTGTGTCTGGTGTGGCTTGTTCTGCGGGTTCTGTTTCCTGAGCATACTTTTCTTGCATAGCTTCTGTATTGTCGTAGCAATATGATTCCAGGTTGTGGATTCTCTCATCGAGATCCTGGATTGCCTCTTTTATTTCACGTAGTTCTTTTTGAATTGATGCTAACATGTTTGCTATGTCTTGAGTTACGTCTTGTTGGTAGTTTGGTTGCTGACAGTGGGAGTTTGTATTTTTAACTGTGGAGGCATATAAACCTAGGAAGCTTGTGATTTTCTTCATTGGTGGTTGTGCCATCCATCTGATGGGTGCTGATTTTGCTGGCCTGTAACGTTGATATAATTTTCCAAATTTGCTAGTCTGTTCTCTATTATAGTCATTTCATTTTTCTCTTCTCTCTTTAATGTCGCATTGTGCCATCAAGTGCTGTGGGTTATTACAGATGGTGCAAAGTTTGGAGGTGATTGGTTTGCATTCCAGCAGAGTTTCGCCTAGGGTAAATGTCCTGTCTAATGCTGATTGAAGATTGGTTTCCTTTTAGAAGCTGAGAACTGCATATTTGCGAGGTTTGTATAATAAATGATGTGGTATGTAGCATGTTTTAGCCTTTATTTCTTTGCAGATCATTCAAAGGTCGAATGTGTTTGTGTTTGGTGGAAGGTTCGTGAGTTTGAGTGAGTGTGTTCCCCAGTTTTTCATTTGTTCGAGGCTCTATTCTGCATCGAAGATTCTTGCTGGGTTTGCTTTGATTGGTATGCTCCAATTTTCCAGGAGTTTGAGCTTGTTTTCCTTGTTAGTAAAGGTGATAGTTGCTGATTGTCACATTTGTTTTATAGTTATTTTGATGTTGTTGATCTGTCTGAATTTGGCGAAAGTCTATTGTATGTCTATGAACTTTGTGTTTAGTGGAATGTCCCACACAATGATGCTACATTCCTTATTGAGTCTGTGAATGATTTTTTCCATGTGCGATAGTCTGAGATTATCTGTATCTGGTAAAATTGGATTGCTTGTATCATCTGCTACTTGATGATTACTGAAGATAGTAATAATGTAGTCTTCATTGTCACGATGTTCATTTTGGATGAGGAGCAGGCCTTTGGGGAGTTGAGAGCTTTTGTAAAATATGTGATCTTTTTGTGGATTATCATGCTGGGGATAAGAGATGCTTTAATTCCTAGCTTGATCCTTTTACGTGCATATCTGAGTCTTGGATCGAAGAGTGACCTGGGTCATGGTCTTGAGCCGAATACTTGCATCGGTTGCTTTCCGTTTCTTTGTCTGCTGCTGCCAGCTAGCTACCAATCTTTTTCTGTCTCTAATGGTTCTTCGTTGATGTCCATGTCGATATCAGAGTCATCTGCTCTTGCTAAGAATTGTTGCTATACTTCTTCATTACCTGTTGTATGTTCTGGGGTTGTGGGTGCTTGTTGCTATTCATGTTCGACTTGCTTGCTCCATGAGTTGATGTTATTGTTGACACTTCCACTGGTGGCCATTGCTGTCTTGTTGCTATTGGTTTGAGTTGGTACAGTGATAGGGGTAGTTTCAGAGGAAGGTTGTTGTTTTTGGGTGATGTTTTCTTTTTGGACTGTAACTGTTTGTTTCTTTTTGGGTATTTGTTCTTTGTTTCTTGCAATGGGGGTGGCCTTGCCCTTAGATATCTTGTCTATGTTGTAGTTCAGCCTGCTGTCTGCATATTGTGGTATTCTAGTTCTCTCCATGCTTGTATTCTTTTTTTCGTTTTGTGACCTGGGTTGCTATGCTCAGGTAAACAAAAAAGAGTATGATGAAAAATGTGTTTGATAATTCCTAGATTTTTATATAACCTTTTTATCATATTATATAACTTCTAATATCTTTTAGTCATTATATATAATTAAAAAAATTTTACTAATAAACATTTTTTATTGTTTAAAAAACCAAATTTTAAACAATTTTTTTTTTTTGCAATAGTAGAAAGGTTTGAATAGTAATAATAGGAATTCTTATTAATTATAAATTATTTTATAATATTTAAAAAATATATACTTAATTCTAGAAAAAAATAATAGTTTATATTCTTCTATTTTACAATTTTACAATTTAACTGATATAAAAAAATAATCTCTTTCATATACTTTGCCTAACTGGAATAATAAGAAGTTAATGATCTCAGTTTGAACAAATAATCAACTTTTTACTATCTAGAGAATTTAGTACCTATTTTAATAGTCTTATAGTTTTTTTATTTTGAATATATTTTATTTGAAAGAGTGAAAAAGTACACATCAACAATTTCTTTTTTTTTTATCAATAATATTATCAGAATATATGGATATAATCAATAGGAACTTGTTTATATTTTGCTATCAATATATTTCTTGAAAATCAATTAGAAGCCAGATGATATTATATTATCAGAAATTTAGGATTAAGCTAAGATAAACAAAATTCCTTCAAAAAACTATGAAAAACAGTAGATACTTTAAAAAAACAAACAATAATATATAAGAAGATAGATAATAAGTCTTCTTCTATCACAAAACCTTTATCTTTATATTACTTTTAGTATTAAAATATAATATTATAAGTTAGTTTTTTTACTTTCCAAAACCTTTTTAACTTTAGTAAAGAAAGTATATACTTGAGTCTATTCAGATTACTAGAGATCAAGTTTTTGTTCAAAAGAATTTGTAAATAAGTAAGAAAGGATAGTAATGATTCTTGAAAATAAGTTTCAAGTTATTATAAGAAAATATGAAAACTTTATTAGTTAAAAAATATAAAAACTTCTTAGAAATATCTTTTTTGTAGATAGTTAAAAAATCAGTAAAAAAAGTTTTATCTAATTTTTTTTTTTAAATCTATGGTCAGACCAGCACTATATGTTTATTAATTATTATGAAAACTAATAGAAATATATAGGGCAATTACATTAAAATATTATTTAAAACTCTTTTCACTGATCCTCTGACCACAACAAAAAAGATGTTCGCAAGAAGTTTTTATATTTCTTTGCTAATAAAGTCTTAATACTTTCATTAAAACAACTTGAA
>CAJVPT010007448.1:0-10055 GCA_910592055.1 Acaulospora colombiana
AATAAATTCTTTTTTCAACAGGCTTCTTTTTTCTTGTGGAAGTTTAAGGATGTTGCCTAAGTATACTTTGATTTTGTCCTCTGTTTCTTCTGAAATATTGGCTGCCATCACTTCTAGTCTATAGGTTCCTTTCTTTTTTATGAAATACAGATTTATTGATGGTGCCATGTCTCTATTCCTAGTAGTATAAGAGCTGTGTTCACTAATAAATTATCTTTTGACTGTTTTTTGGAGTTCCTGTAATTTCAACTCTTCTTTCTCTTGTGCACATGTCATTGTTACTTCATTGTCTTCTATAGATTCATTATCTATTTGTTCAATAATATCTATTGGTTGTTGCTCTGGTTTAGTATAGTTTACAGGATTTTTGATAATTTTCATAAGCTTGTCTTCGATATAGGGTTGTAGAAGATCTTCTTTTATCTCTTTACCTTGTTATCAAAGATATGTAATGTGCTGAGTTAAAATTCTTTTCTTGTGAAAGGTTGTCATGTCAACTTCTAATATCTTAGCTATGATACTATCTAAAATGGTATAGGTTTCTGGTGGTGATGCTATTGGTCCATTGGGTTCACTGTTTCTTAGTTGTAGTAGTTGTTGTGAGGCCCATAGGATAGAGTGTTTGTCGTATTTTCTTGAGAGGTTAACTAGAGTATTTATTATATCCTCTTCTCTCTTATTGACTATTTGTAATATATATTGTGCTCTATTCATGTTTACTGGCTCGAATCTATTGATAGATTATATGAATGCTTTTTGTATTTATTGATAGTCTATTTTTAGGTTGCGGATAAACTTTTCTGAGATTGTTGTTGTTGTTTATATATTTGATTAGGTAATACAGAAAAACTTTGTTTGTTGTTTAAATGTGTTTATTTGTTTATATTAATGATTCTAACCTACTTTTGAGAGTTGTTGTTGTACTTGTGTGGAGTGTCGATCAACTTGTTTAGATAACAAGTTGTACGTGTACGTATGTATTTTGCTTGTCACTTTTACGTGTATGCTTGTTTTGCCTATCTAGTTTTTACGTGTTTGCGTTTGTATGACAAGAAAAGAAATAGATATATTGTTTATGTGTGTATGTACATTTAGACTGTCTTGTCTTTAGGGAACTTTGATATCCTTCTAGGCCTTTGAGTAACTAGAGCAACTTGATTTATCGAGTGGAATTAGTTGCTTTTTGAGTTCCTTACAGTGTCAAGAAAGGTGTTAACCTGCGCTGGCCTGGCTGTAAGCTGTGTGAAGTTGATATTGGCTCTCTTTTTTTGACTATGAATAAGTTTACAGGTCTTTTTTCTTTTTCCTAAAAATTTTTTTAAGAAAAAGAAGTAAAAAAGTTAGTAAAACAGTGTATATATCTTTCCTTGATGTTTTTGGGCAACTTGTTATATGTGTGTTGAAAGTACATGGTAGCTTGATTCAAAGGATATGTTGTTTTCCTTGTGTATTTGAAATATTTCACTTTTTTCAAGAAAATTACCAAAAAAGGAAATTTTTGAAAAAAGGAGGATCAGCAGAAAGAGTAACTTTTTGTCTATAAATAGTATATTAAAAGGATTGACTAGTACTGTTCATAGAGTGGTACTTTGTTGTTTAACAGGGTGGCAGATGTGTTTCCAAAGGAGAGGTAATAGGTATCCAAAACTCTTCCAAAAGGATCCTATTCCATAAGGTCGTTTACTTTTGATTTAAGTTCACTGGAGTAGGAGAGGAGAAATGGGAAGTTGTTGTTTTCTATCTAATATGTCCTAATCCAATATTGTTCTTTTTGTGTAGCCAATGACACCATAGGTATTCATGTTCTGTATCCATTCACACCACAGATAAATGACTTATAGTGGACCCTAGATTCTTATAGGTACCGAGGAAATGCATTCAGACATATGAAGTGACCAATGGGAGCTTGTTTACATTCCTTTATTGACATGTTTCCTGCCAACCAATCACTGCTTGAGAAATTTTGTACTACTTAAAATTCAGGGTCAAACTGAGGTAGACAAAATTTCCCAGAAAAACCACAAAAGAGCACTCTTAGAGCAAGTACATGACAAGAGAGTGGGTGGTTACCTTCAAGATAAGTCTCTCATCACCAGATAAGCTCTGTAATATTTCTCTAGTAAGTAGGTAGATAACAGCACTTCAGTTCTTTTTTCTTTCAGAATTTTCTTGCTATTGGTAGAAAAAGTATATTCATGACTTTTGTCACTGAAAGTCAGGTTTTTGTTTGAAGAAGATTGTTTACAAGAGGAAGAGGAAGGTAAAGATGACTCTTGAAGAGTTCCTTCAAGTTGGTTTAAGGAAAGTTATAAGACTTTATTAGCCAAGAAATATAAAAATTTCTTGTGAACATCTTTTTTGTGTGTGGTTAGAGGACCAGCGGAAAGAGTTTTGTTTTTATAATAAAAATAAATAATTGAATAAAAAAATACTATATGTAAACTGAATATTAAAAAATATTTAAAATTAGAATTGAACATTAACAAATGGTTATAAGTTACATAAATATCATTCGTATATATTTTATGCAAATAAAGTAAGACCAAGTCAACAATATCACAAAAAATTGTTTATTACTGAACTTATTGTATGAACCATTATTTTTATCTCTTTAATTACATACTGTAAGTCGCAAATGATTATAAAAATATTTAATAAAGATATTAATCATGCAAATCATAAAATAAACAATATAATGGTGATACAGTATACTGGATATTTCTGAATATCTGGAATTTAAATATGTCAAAGTAAAATGATCTCACTGATAATCAATAAAAAGCGCTCTGTTTAAAAAAATTTTTAAATTCCAAGGGTCACAAACTTAGATAATCGTTACCTAAAGAATAAATAAGTTTTTCAATTGGGATATAATCTTACTCGCGTTTATTGCAGTATGTTAATTGTAAAAGTAAATGATTTATTTCCTTAGGTATACTGTACATGATAAAGTAAATGATTTATTTCCTTAGATATACTGAACTGTACATGGTAAAGTAAATAATTTATTTCCTTGGATATACTGTACATGGTATATATTCTATATCTATCAATGTCAATATCATGGTAATAATGATATTCGTGTTCTATATTTAAACATACGATGAAATTTTAATATTTTACCTAAGAAATTTCTTTTTGCTTTAGTTTCAAATTACATTTTCGTCCTCTTTCGACCTACCGCCTTCAACATCAAAATGACTAAATAACCAATACATGAGACACCCGGCAACAAACGCCACAACTCCTAATGATAAATACAGAATCACGAGATAAGGGTCTTTGGAAAATGGCACAACTCCAAATCCTGAAACATGATGAAAAAATAAAGGTAAGACAACCAGATTATTCACTTAAACAATCTATCAATAATATTACCCAAAACATTCCCAAATCCGACTGTTGTTAAATAAATGGCGGTTAATGTGGATTCCAATGCATCGGGTGCCTAATATCAAATAAGCGCCTAGAGTTTCGAATCAGTTGTCAACGTTAAAATTTGTAAAGAAAAAGGAGGGGAAGTGGATATACCATGTGGTATGCATAGTCTAGAGCTGTAATGCTTAACAGTACTGCATATTCAACCGAATCACGTGGGTTAGACCAAATTAATTTTTAAATACGCGAATAATATAGAAGAGCTCGCCTTCTGAGATTCCGATCAAGATATAGATTGGAGTTTGCACCCACACGGAAATCAATTTTGGTGAGGTATAATAAATAGTATGCTGAACATATGCCGAGTAAAACATGGCGGCGGAAACAAACATGAACCCAAGAAAAAATCTGGTCAAGTATCCAAACCTCACACCATATCTCTGTAATGTTGGATACCTATTTTAGAGAGGAATCCAAAGTGAAATTAGATCTAAAACGCGTAAAATTGAAAATTTACGATTGTAATTAGGGTGCTCACAGAACGTTGTTGGCCAAAGGTGTCAATATAATTAAAGTTAGGGTGTCAATATTGTACATTATATCGTTTGGTATGGCTCCTACTTCCATAGTAGCGGCTTGCGATATTAAATTGTTATAAATCTGCGCGTAGCAAACCCAATAGAATGGAAAAAATGAGAAAACTTTGATGGCCCGTAACCCAATTTTACATTGTTCCACAAATTCATCACTCCACGTAATTCTTTTCTTTTTTAATTCTTCTTCAGTCATATTCGAGGGCTTTGCGCTCTCGAAGTTTTTGTGTACGAGAGCTATCCAAAGCACACGAAAAAAGTCAAATATTGCCGAACCTTTTGGTGGCTTCTTGACATAATTATTACGGCCAATGAATATAATTGTAACCGCGACAACAAATACTAAGAGAGGTATTAGATAGGCCAACCAGAATGAATGATATTTTTCGATATTTGTTGTGAGAACGACCGAAAGAGAACCAATGTTGATTGCCAAGTAATAATAGTGGAAGATCGACTGCAAGGTAATTTTTGGATCGACAATTACTCGTTCGCCGGAACTTAAAGTTCTGATGAATGCTTTTGTCTTTGTATATTGATCGGCAGACATCGGTGACACGTTCGGCTTGATCCCTCCTGTTCCCAGTCCAATTATCACCATGGCTACTAACAATCCAGGTAAAGAAAATTTTGCTTCTATGGCAGGAGGAATCGCCGTCAATGTTAAAACGATCAATCCGATCATGTAGACCAAAGAAAATATTACGATTGTACTATATCTTCCAAGATACTTGTCGGCCACAACAGCTCCTAAAATTGGTGTCGTATAACAGAAGAATTGAAAAAATAGAGATAATGATGTCGCCACTTGTTGTCCCGCTCCAATTGCTCCCGGTTGACTTTGACCCTCTGTCGGCACTGGAAATTGTATGTAGTTCTGGAATGGTCCGGAGACGCCGTAATAGGTAAATCGTTCACAGAGCTCACAAGTTATTATAAACCATACAACTAAAGGATTTGCAAGTTACTTTAGCAGGTTATCATTATGAACGACAAGCGTATTAATGTCCAAATACGAAAACGCGGTCCTACCGACAGGAATATTGTCTGAAACTACGCGAAGATCATTCCAATCCTGTAGTGTCGGAAAAACCTCTCTAGTATCAATTTCATCCTTGACTTTTAATTCTCCTTTCTCATTCTTATCCATCTTCAAGGATTTCTGTTTCAGAAACAACCTCCAATATTTCACAGGATTTGCTTATTCAATCATGAATATTGCCGCCTGTGGTAACTACTTTTAAACACAGCCAACAAAATGAAAATCTTGCACAGCCATTAGCACAGCCATGGCTACATACTGCATGTACGTAAAATGTGCATAGGAGGTTGATATTTCCAAATGGTCTACATTTAGGCAAGAACGCGAAAACGCATTGCCACTCGAAACACGGTTAAGAACACCTGATCACAGAATTTGAACTCGAATGGTTTCATTGATCAGTACCGACGTTTCTTTCAACTATACGTACTTTATCGAACACTATCAGTAAAATCAATGAGTTATTTATGTGCCATGGTTCTCTGTGGAAATGTACGGATAAAGGTAAGGTACACGTAAGGTGTAAAAATATTTTGAGATCGATGCAACAATTAATTATCTAGTGAAAAAGGATTAATAGAAAAGGTGTAAGAAGAATGCGAGTTTCGTAGAACTAAATAAGACCATCTTTCCCATTTCGGGACTGTGGCGTTTCACGAAACTTTGTTGACAACCCATTTTATACGATTGGGTTTTGGGTCTTACTGGTAATTTTTCTTCGCTATTACTATTTTCAATGTTTTTTACTCCAGGGCTTATTGTTGTTTTTCGTCAATGGTACGTACTAAAGGATGTGCAATTTTTGATATTGGAATCTCGATTGATGACACATTTACTTTATATTCACGTAACGCTCGATCTCGTCTTTTCCTCCCTCGGAATAAATAGAAACAAAAAAAAAAAAATTAAATTAAATTAAATTAAATTAAATTAAATATGCAGTGTTTATATCTCTAATTTGCATAGAACAACAATAATTTATATGTCTCGAATGATGATATCGTAATGACAATAAATAATAATAATAATAATTTATTATTTTAATAAACGAAACCTTGCTATATTAAAAGGTAAAGCGTTTAAGATCAATTAAACCGCATAGTCTTATCAAATACATATCGATATTTTCTGAGCTCTCATATTATCGAATTTGTTCAGGATATGGTCACAACGACCGTTTGTGTAACATCGCACTGTTTCTAACTATGGTGTATTTAGCATTTACCGTGCAGCATTCTTTATCGTGCAGATGAATTTCGCCAGAATAACGAATTTGGCCACCACAAATCGCGTAACAACATGTTTCGATTATGCATTATGATCACACGTTATCAAATATTAAAATCATCCGTCTATCGGAAGAGAATTCCCTTATACGAAAACGCTAATTATTCAAAAAAATTATGATCTTCGGGGTAGAATGTCCGTTATCGTATTCTTTCATGAAATTATATTGCACGCGGTTATAGCACACGGATAATACAGTATCTACAGTATGTATATTATATAATAAGAACGCCAATTCAGTCGCCAAAATCCGAAAAACACAGTGTATAATTAATCCCATGATTGCTTATCATCATTACGCGTAATAAAATGCATGATTGTTTATCCATTGACGACACAAATCGTAAATACACAATTTCGAATTAATGAACTTGATTAAATTCCTGCGCGAAAATAACAATAGAATCATCGAGTTGAATGTCGAAAAACCACCAACTAGGAGACTTGATAGGGATCAAACTCGCTAAAGCTCTACGTGAGAGTAAAGTCCTCATCAATATAATCCTGAAAAATAACAGAATAGGTGGATTGGTGGGGAAATGGTTTACCAATGCTCTACGATATAACGGCGAACTCTAAAATTTAGACCTAGGATATAACAATCTTGGCAACTGTGCCGGGAAAGATCTGATCAAGACTTTGTGCGAAAATACAAATCCAGCTTTGAACAATTTAATCCTTGAGAGTAATAATCTAGATAGTTCAGTAGGAAAGGGAATAGCCAAAACTTTAAAATAGCGAAATTGATCAATTCGAATCTACATGGGGGTGCAAACTAGGAGATATGTCAGGCGGAAATAATCAATGCTTTATTTGTGATGAAAATTTGATTGATTCTGACGCACATTGTGTATTAATTAAAAGAAAAGGGTTGTATCCAAAAAAGGTTTTGCAGCATGTAATGTACACGATACCTTAATACAATAGGTATAAGCTAGCGAATACGTAATCGTATTTTTATATTCTTTCTTTTATTAATATCATTAACAAATTTAACCCTATTATTACAAAACTTAACTTATACTGTACATTTATTTACTATACACTTGAATAAAAATACAAGGCGCTGACTGCCTATATTACATAGCGGTTGTTGGTTATTGGATATTAAAAATAAAATCTGTTGTCTGAATTTTCCTCGTTTACATTATGTATACGTATCTGGTATAATGAAGTTATTATAATCGTCGTCCGAGATTTCCATTTTTGGAGAAGCTATTTAAAAAATTTGAGGTTCGAGGTACTGTAAGTAAATGAGGTAACAATTGCACGAGTTTCGGGTAATACGTGATAAGAGAATTTATTGAACTCACCTGAAACTACGCTATAATTCACACTATATTGATTATAATTCTGGTGCAAAATCTGTGGTTGCGGTTCCTTCAACCGATATTCCTCACCCCGTTCAAACTCCTTAGCGATCCCTGAACCAGGAGCATATAAACATTGATTTAACCAAACTCCTATAGCGACGTAGAGTTCGTCTGCGCTAGGTCTCTTCTCTCTATTTTCATTCCAACATCTCTGCATCAAATTCGCGTATAATTTTGGGGTGCCTGGAATTATATCAGGTCGTTCTCCCGAACAAATTCTTAACGCCAAATAAACGTCATGCTCCAAATGGCCAAATGCCTTTGCTCCAGAAGTTATTTCCCACATCAACATTCCAAAACTGTATACATCAGCCGCTTTAGTGTACGGCTCTCCACGAAGAACCTCTGGTGCAATGTAAGGCAAAACTCCATAAACTGATTCGCCTTGTTTCTTTGGTAAGGTCGCCAGTCCCAAATCACCAATTACACATTTACGATCGCCATATATGTTTTTCAAGCACATCACATTTCCACTATGCAAGTCACGATGTACGAGATCAGATCGATGAATTTGGAGGAGACCGATGGCGATGTCATGAAGGATATCAAGTCTTCTGAGGTAAGTGAGGGATGAGAAATGAGATTTAAGATAGTTCCCGAGGTCTCCTTCGTCGGCCAATATCATTACCATTATGTATGTTTTGGATTCGGGATTATAGCTCATACCGAAGGTGCGCAAAGTATTAACGCGTCCTAACACCTTATTGATGGCTTCTAAATGGTGCCGAAGCTAATTTATTTCAGAGTTGAGAATAAATAATTTACACAACGTTAAAATAAATGGACCAGCTAAACAATAATAAAAGCATATTAACTTCGTTTACCTCTTGAAACAAATCCGCAGTGACATTCTCTTCTCTTAGTTTAACTATACTCTTTAAAGCCACTTTGACATTTGGATATCGTTCCCAAGTTAACTTGACCGCATCCCACTTTGTTCTAGGTCCATCAATCCACGTTGCTGAGAACACCTCCCCGAATCCACCACTACCGATATGTTCGATATCGATTAACTTGTCGTAGGGTATCCATTCTAAAAAGTTGAATTTTGTTGTTGCTAAAAGTTGAGTCCCCCGGAGAAAATCGTCAACGTGCTTATTACCGCTTGTCCAATTTGGAAAGTTTGATTGGAAGAACTGCTTTTCGCATGGTTGACACCATTCTTCGTCAATCATTTGGCCTTTACATTTACGACAAATATATTTCCTACAATTCTCATTCAGTTCTAAAGGAATTGTTTCATAATGGTTCTGCATCTCTGAACTCTCTTCTTTACCAACTACCTGAAGCCTCCTGTGACTTTGTTCAAATTTGAAAATTTTAATGGATAATTCAAAATTTTAATTTTTTTTAATTTCGCCAATAATTATGAAAATGTTAAATTTTTATTTTTTGTAAGTTTTAAAAATTTAAAAAAAAATTTTTTTTTTTATAATTCCTCAACTTTTATTTTTTTTTATTTCGATGGTTTTTAAAAAAGTTTTGATTTCACCATTTTAAAAAATTTCGAATTTACTTTATATAATGTATACATATACTGTACATTTATTTAAAGAAATTTAAAACCTTTTTTTTTTTCAACTCGACAAATCCCTAATATATCTGATATAAATCCAAAATATTTTTTAAAAATCTTTCTTAATTTTAATATTTTAAATTAACGAATTTTTTTAATAGATACTATTTCCCTCAGAAAAGGTTAAATATAGAAATTTTTAAATTGAAATATCTATCACACAAATCTTTTGAGAACAAGACTAGGGTTAACTTATTACGTAGAGTCAATATTTTAACACAATGTTAAATCCAGCGAATCATATCACAGTCTGGTAATTTGTGCAGACTCGACCAATTGAATGGATATTGATTAAAAAATTGTGATTGCGATAAATAAAGAGTATTATTTTTTTAAAAAATTTTTAATAACAATAATAATTAATTCCATGAATATTTACATAATGTTTATACAGTACGTAATTACGTAATTGACAATAGATTCACCTATGAAATTTATGCTTGATTATATTTTAGATAAAAGAATTTCTGTTTCAATTAAGAATTTTCTGTGGTCTCGCGTATCTTTTCCTTAAAAAGATGTTTGAATTTTTATTTTGTTACTTTGTTTGACTTTTTTATAGTGTATGGATATCCACAAGCATGTCGACTGTAAAATACTACATATCATTGTATTTTTTTTTAATGAACTGCATTGCACTACGTGCATGCAAATAATGATACACCGTTAATTCAAAAAGCAAGACAAAAAAAAAAAAAAAAAAAAAAAAAAAAAAAAAAAAAAACGTACAAGACAAGGAATTGCCGGAATCGCGGTTGAAAAAAAAAATTAAATCCGACATCCGGGGGACAAAAACGACATTATTT
>CAJVPT010007449.1:0-10053 GCA_910592055.1 Acaulospora colombiana
TAGAAAATCAAACTATTTTAGAGAGTACTGATTATAGAGGGGAGTACATTAATATAGAAGCAAGCGAACAACCATGGTTGTGTAAAGAAATTTAATTAAATTTAATAAAAAAATTTTTTTAAATTTAAAGTAAAAAATATTACCAAAAGAAATCTATTAGTTAAAAGTTTTTTTATTAAAATAAAGCCAGATTAATTTAAATATATTTAATTTAAGTTAGTTAAATTAAAGCAGTTATAGTGGAACATGCTTTGAAACAAATTCAAAATGTACCAAATTGATTTCAAGTTGTTTTTGCATTGAATTTGATTCAGATTTGGATGTGGATCAGATCGGATTTGGATCAGATTCAGATTCAGATCGGATTCAGATTGAATCGAATCAAACCAAATTTGGATTCAAATCGGATCGGATCAAACTGTTATAGTTTCAAATCGGATCAGATCAGTTTAAAATGAATTGAATCCATATCTGATTTGTATTTATAGAAATCGGATCAGATCAGATCTAGTTAAAATCTGATCCGATTCGATCCGTTGTGATTACTAATCAATGGTCAAACAGCAGACTTTGAACAAAGCTTCACCCTCAAAGGAGGTTCAATAAAGGGTAGCACACTGGGCACTCCAATAAGAATGCTTGGCATATAGCTAGATAACTCAGGAAAGAAGATATATCAAAAACAGCTAATCACTGAAAAAGTTCAAAAAACAAGTAAGCTAATAGGCTGGAAAGCAACTACAGACAAGCAGATAAGATACATAATAAACTATGTATTCATGCCAAGCGTGGAATACCTCTTGAATGACATAGTACTTCCAGAAAGCACCTGCAACCAGTTAATGGGGAAGATCGCAACTAGATATAAACACAAATGTGAAATGGCCACCACAGTTCCAAATACATTGCTATATAACCAGTGCGAACACAGAATAGATCACATATGGGACAAACAGATGCAACATCCTATTAAAAACTGGACAAAAAGGATAAAGGACAGAGGACTTTTAAGGCAAATATCCAGAATGGGCCTACAAAGTCTACAAAACATGTTCTGGTCAACAGAGTCAGTCACAACACATCTTACTCAACCACTTCTAAAGACAGGGCAAAACCTGGATCATGACATTCTATAGCTCTTAAGAAGACATAGTTTTAAATTCCACCTAAACCCAAACTTCAGGACACCACAGAGGATAGAAAGGATAGACAGTACAATCGAAGAACTTATACCCAAGGCAATATATCACCAGTACAGACAGCTATTCAGAAAATATGATCTGATGTTCATAGAACAAATCCTCAACTCGACAGAAACGCGGATACTACACTGGAGAGAAGTAGGCGCAATCAACCAAACAAGGAAAAGAGGAATCCAAAAATAGTATACCAGTCTCATAGGAAACCTCACAGTAACAGCACACATACAAGACAGGACAACAGAAGCCACCGACAACTACAGAACCTTCAATCAAGGCAAACCTTTGGTCCAAATAAATATATACAAATCACACTGGAGCGCCACACTCAAACACCAGGCAGAAATCATAGGTAGGAAAAAATGAAATACCAGTCTCAACTCAGTCACTTATACACATTATACAAGAACCACAGGGGCATCCCCACTAGAGAGATGCAGGAGTTGCACAATAGGAGAAAGAGAGGCATCACCAGAATCCTGCACATACTCAGCAAGAAAGCAACACACTATTTAGATTTCAGTGGAAAAATCAAATATATCATCCAGAGGAAACACAAAGGGCCTGGCAACCGAATTAAGATACAGAATATCCCTGAGATCCATAACAAATGAACTAAGAGACCTAACAGGAACTCCACAGGAAAATGACTCATATCCCAAGCTACAGATAAACATGGGAAAACCAGGCCTAATGGATATCAACAAAATACGCAGCCTAGGAACTGCAGAGCTAGAAGAACTAAGAGCCATACAGTGTTATGGGTCACGTGGGTGACATGATTTATGTATAATGGTCTAGAATCCAAAAACCCAAAAGTCTGGCATGAAAGATTGAGTGTTGCAAGATAAGAAACTATAGATAAGGCTTGGGTACTGATAAGGGAACTATGAATATCTGAAAAAGTATGAAAAGTTTAGCAAAGCTTAGGGTTAGTATAGCCGATTATAAAGTAGATAGCCCATTGTTAGTTAGAAAAGTATAAATAGCTTACCAATGTATGCCGAAAAGGCAGAGCTAAATGTGTTAGGAAAAACAGCTCTCATTGAGAATAGAGATAAGAGTTAGTGATATATCAAAGAAACAGAATGCAATAAAGAGACACTTACCTTTGGCCAAGTCAATCACCATGCCTTTGCCTTCCTTAAGTGTTCTTTATAGGAGGCGTTTTCTTCTTTGTGTTATTTGTGAGTATTTTTGAGAAGTCTGGGTTACGTGAGGTGCTATAGATTAGCAACGGACTTGCCAGAATAGCCCACAACAACAGCATCAGCTTAAAGACCACTGACAGGTAACAATATACACAGATAGCTCAGTATACGATCATGATAGCAGACCACACATAGGTTTTGGCTGGATCATCAAGGACAAAGAAGGGAGAGAACACACCTTCCAAGAACAAACTCAACTACATGTATTATCTACAAGAGCAGAGCTCATGGTCATAGTAACAGCAATCAGCACTTTGGGCAGGGGTACTACAGTCTAGTTTTAAACGGACAGCCTCAATGCAATAATCGACCTAGCAGAAATGTTAAACAACCACCGACCAAGAAAGAAACAACACCAAAACCAAACAATCCTAGACATATACTGCTATATAAAGAAGTACCAGGGCCTAATCATAATATTTCACAAGGTCAAAGCACACACAGGCATTTCTCTCAATGAAAAAGCAGACAAACTATTCAAAATTGACCTCATATTACAAGACATGAAACCCAACAGAAAGATCATTAACATTAAGAAACATCACCAGGGATCACCACTGATCAGTATCCAATGGGATCAAACACTAACAGATATACCAGGGAAAAACATGGTAAAACAAATCAACAGAGCCATAAGACTCACCAGATGGAGATTACTCAACAGAACCCAGAACAGCTTTACAGAGGAGGACTTCAGGGACATACACTGGCAATATACCTTTGACAGTCTACACCTCTCCAATATAGAAGAACAGATAATCTCAAACAAGGACCACCACTTAAGAAAGTTCAGCTTTAACCTCTGGTACGAAGAACTACTAACCAGGAGCAAACTGCATAGTACAGCAAATGTTACAACTGCAAAGAAACAGAAGATACCATTCATCCCTTCATATGCAGCAACCAGGAAGACACTTTGAGGAAGAACTTTCACAGAATCCTAATAAAACACATATCGACACACATTTGCAAAGAACACAAGAAAAATTTCAAGAACACCATACAACAACGCATCCATCTGAAGACACCTAGAACCCTCAAGCTACTCATTAGGGGAGCAGTCATAAAAGAAATCCCAGGAAATCTCAATAGGCTGATAGCCAGCAATAAGACGATCACAACGTTGATTATCAATACAATAAGAAAGTGGAAAGAACTCCTACATGACATATGGAAAGAACACTGCGAAAAAACTCACACACAAGCCTCAAGTCCACTAACAAACAAGACAACAAAACGAACTAAATGAATACAAGACAAGCAACAACAGACCCAAGACAACCCAACTAGTCAAATAACAAAGGATCAGAATGAAAGTTTGGTTAGGATAGTCAACAGCTACATAAATGAATACATAAAGTACAACACTAACATCTTCACACTATTATCATATTACCCAACAACTAGCACGGCCTTGGCATGTTAGTTTTCTTTCCCTTGAGGAAAGGGCAACAAGCCGTGAGATAATTCATAGCTTATCAAGTTTTATTATTACTGAAACCACATCCCTGTACCTTAGCATTAGCTATACTGTATAAATATAATTGGAAAACAATAATAAAACAAGGCTGAGCCAGTTAAAAAAAAAAATATATATATATATATACTGTATATATATTAAAAATAATATATAACAACAACTCTTTCTTAAGCAGTAGTGACCTGCAGACAATAATATTAAGAGTTGGAAGGGTTTTCACCCGAACTACTAATAGAGTAATAATTCACTTCCAAAGTTGCACTTAGAGTAGTAATTATAAAGACAAGTAAGCTAGTTAGTGTTTTTTAGCTTTAGTGATTCATATTATATATATAGTTTATGAATGTTTAATAAAGCACACATAACTAGCCTGACAGAGAATTAAAAAAAAAAAACAACAACTCTTTCTTGAACATCTGAGGTATAGCAACCTCGACAACTGGAAAATGGTTTTTAACATTAGAAACTCCAAAGTTTCATAGCTGAAACAACAGAGAATAAAGAGAAGCCAGCATGCAGAAAGAAGAGGCAAAGAAACTACCTCCCTTTGCAACTAACTATACACCATGAAGTCCAATAACACACAAACAAAAACCTAGGTACAAACAGAAATGGAAGTTAACAGAGAAGGTGATAATGACAGCATCCTAGAATCTCAAGACACGATAGTTTTGGATATAAATATAGATGTGGAGATGACACTATCCCATAGAAAATCAACCTGAAGTGAACAAATAGAAGAAGCTGAAAAGGAACCAATGATACCTTCTCCAGAAGATGGACCCCAAATAAAAAAATGTAAACAAAAGAAAGACTTATAGGTTACAATCTGCTGTATAATAGAAAGTTCTCAAGAAGAACAGCAGCAAGAGACAGTGATTAGGAAAACTAACGATGAAGAACTGTAACTAACAGTAGATTGCTTGAGTAACCAGATGGCCTAGTATCAAACCAAGATTGAGAACATCAATAAATCCAGAGAATAGATATGAAAGAGAAAGATTCAAAGTGGATACCGATCCAATGTCACCCTGGGTTCAAACAATGATACAAAGATTTAATATGTAACCAAAGCCCTTAACTTCCCATCAGGGCTTATCGCAATTCACAGTAAATGCACGAAAGAGGGGACACAAATCATTATGATTTTTGGTGATCGACAAGTGGCAGATGATGTAACCAGAATGGAATTATTGAATCTAGGTGATATCAGACTCACTTACATGTGATTTGATAAACAAAAGATTAAAAAAAGCAAATCGATAGTGGTTTGGGACATACTCTTGAACACAAAATTCATAGAGGTCAGGTAATTTTGCCAAATTTGGCAGTATTACAGGAATCAGTATGAATACACAAAACTTATGACAATATGCCATGGTTACCTTCAAAGAAGAGATAGTCAAGGAGGTATTTGTTGAAAAAAGTAGTATCCTTATCAAAGGAGATGCAGTCAGAATCAATGATGCCAGCTAATCTATGGATCAAATAAATGACTGACACAGTATCGCAATGAAGTTAGTTAACTTACCATCAAATACTATTGCATGGGACCTAAATTTTATTCTAAATGAGATGAAAGCATGAACCTGCTACATACTATGCATCCGGTCAACCAGATACAAACTGAAGAAGTTTGCAGTAATGAGTTTCAAAACAAGAAAAGATCTGCTCGTAATCAGAGAGCTTAAATTCATCCTTGGTGAGACAATGGTTTTTCTGTGCTCAATTAACACACCCTTATGCTTTATCTGTGATGCAACATCACATGTTGCAAAAGGATGTCCAATCAAGGAAAGAAGGAAGCAATGAAGAGACTTTAACAACTTTCAAGTCAAAAAGTACATACAGATTTACAGTAAGTTCAAGTTAGTCAGAACAAGTGGCATCAGAGTTAACAAAATCCCAAATAACAACTTGAAAGGAGCCAGATCAGTATTCTACACAGTGGCTGCACAAGCAAACAATAAATAGCAAGATAGAAACCACCAAGGACAAACATAGCACAGTAGACAAAAACAATCCCAATAGTAACAAAAACACCCACAACAATCTCAGGACCTATGGGAGATCACAACAATGCTTCTGACAATACAAAGAGAGGTTGCACACTTCAAGAAGATGGTGTTAGACCTTGATAAAAGAGTTATGAACATAGAATCATACAATCAAGAATATTACAAAGAGATAGATCAGTATCCCGAAAATGATGACAGTAAGGAAAACGAACAGGTACAGAATCACTTTAGAGGTTTTAAAAATATATATCAAATATACGAGCAAGCATACGAAACAGTGGATATTAGAGAAAGACAATAGCAAATCAATAGAACAATAGATGACATACAAGTCAACATATAATGAGCACTCAAGGCCATTTGAGCCTTGACAGACAATCAATACCATCAGTCATATTAAAATCATAAGCTATACAACAAATAGCAAAAAAACACCTATAAACAGTAGTAGTAACTGGAAAAAAAAACAAAATATTAAGGAAACAACAAATCATATCAAATCAGGCTTTTCTATATAAGTTACAACTGCTAATACAAGAGGGCTAAATAAAGAAATGAACAGAATAAATTGGATAAATTTATGGCGGAAGCTGGAATCGGATATTGTGATTAGCTCAGAAATAAATGAGAGCGACCACATAACAAAATACTAGAGAACTGAAGAGTATGAGTGCTACTGAATTAATTCAGACCAAAAACAAGATACAGGTATGGGGTGGCCCTTAGATTCGAACTGGCAAAAAGGATAGTGAATAAGGAAATCATAGAAGGAAGGGTAATCATGCTGAATCTAGTTTTCTCATAAAAGAAGTACTTACGAATTATAGATCTATACTTACTGGCAAAGTATTTTGACAAACCACATTTCGAAAAAAAAATAACAAGGTGACTCAATTCGAGTTATAAAACAAACTGGGAGACTATAATAGCAGGAAACCTGAATAATATAAGTATACCATACATAAACAGATTCTTAAACAAATACTATTGCTTAAAGAACAAGCTGTCATCAAACAACATTCTCATCAATGATCTTAAAAATCAAGACATGTTAGACATGTTTCGAGTAGTAAATCCTCAGAAAAGAAAGTATACTTGGAAAGTAGAAGTAGAAATAGTAAGCAGAATTGATCAGATATGGATAACACAGAATGGATAATTGGAACTTCTCTCTGCAGAAATTAAGAACGAATATAAGCAGATGTATGAAAGTGACTATAGAATTGCACTCACCAAAAAACATGTCTTTTTTTTCTTGTTCAGAAAGAAGAGAAACATTTAAAAAACACCTAATATGCAGTACAACTGGTCATATATGACCCAGCATGATAGGAGAAGTGGATCAGACACATAAAGAAAGAGGTGAAAGCTAGTAAAAGGCTATGTGAGCCCGGAATAAGTATTGACAAGCTATGGTACAGCCTAAGAAAGATAATCCTCAAAGTGACAAGTTTACATATATGGAAATTCAAAAAAATGCAGATTAAGACACAAAATAGACAAGAAACACATACCAGGATCTCATCAACCAAGTTGATCAAACTTTGTCAACTTAAGAAACTTCTGATAGAAGCAGTGAACAAAAACCCAGGGAAGGAAGCCATAGAAAGAATCACAAATCTGGCACTGAGTAATAAACTTGAACTCCCTGAAGAGCTAGAAAGTTCAGTGGACTTTAAAGCAGTCAGAGTCAAGGTAATTGAGGAAGTAAAAAATATCAAACTTGCCTCACACAGACAACTGTGCAAATAAAACAGTGAAAAGATTAAAAAAGCTATCAACAACTGCCTTAACTGGTTTGCCACAGCAAAGAAAAAGATGATAGATAGCTTCCTCTAAAGGGAGAGATGAAGGATCAAACTAGACAAGCTGATAGTAAATGTTGACGAGGTAGACATCATCCTTGATGAAAAGAAAATCAGAATCCAAGTACAGAATCACTTTGAAAAATGGATCAAGAGATTTACCCCAGGTGATTCTTCACAAGAATGGTAAGAAAAATATAAACCTCTGCAATGAATCGATGTAAGTTGGTACAAAGAAGTCACTAAAGACTTCTCTGTACTAGAAATAATCAATATCATATCCAAGGCAAGCAAAATATCAATCCCTGGCCCTTTACAGATCCTATACATAGCATTACATCACCTTGATCTAAGGGTAATCAAGAGCTTGAAGGTGATCTTTAATGCAATCCTCCAGAAAGGAAAGATGCCTTTTGAGTGAAAAGAAGAAACAATTTACCCAATCCCAAAGATATATGATTGGGGCAATGACCTTACCAAAGTCAAGCCCATCACACTCCTGAAATCAGTCAAGAATATTTTCACCAAAGGATTGGTTAATAGGTTGTCTAACATATTAACAAGGTACGAAATACTGTCAGAACACAACTGGGCAGCTCTATCAGGGACAAGCACTGTAGAACCTATTTTTACAATCAACTCAATTATTGAAAATATGAGAGAGAACAACAAAGAACTCTGGATTCTCTTTCAAGATATGAGTAAAGTATATGATAATATAGATCTGTATACCCTGGTGAAAGCTATGCGAAGGATCAAATTCCCAAAAACTCTCATCAACATTATCATGGGAGGCTTTAGCAATCGAAGAAATACAGTAATTACAGGTGTGAAAACCATTGACCCATACACAGTCAGAAATGAAATTGACCAAGGTGATACTATATTGCCACTTCTTTAATGCATATACTATGCCTCTTTGATTTGCAAAATTAGCAGGATGCATAGATACAAAAGCCTTATCAGGATTTATGAATAAACACAACTTACTACTTCCCGCAACACTACCAACACATTAGTCATAACATATATGGATAATATGATATAGATCACTGGAAACCACAAACAACTAGAAGCCATTACCAACATGGTTAGCTCTTTCTACAATTTTACTTAAGTTAAAATAAATTCAAGTAAGTCAGAGCTAATCATAATCAACAACAAACAAAAGTCCAAAACAAACTTTGAACAAGATATAATTAGAGTATCCATCAGTGCAGTCCAGTACTTGGGAGTTTGGTTTGACCGAGATGACAAAAAGAAATATCAAGCAAACCCGCTTTACAAAATAACATCAAACCTCACAAGTTACTTGCTCTGGAAAAAGTTTCAGACAAGCAAACCAGTACTTAGTCAACCACGTAATTCTGCCCAAGCTGGAATACTTGATCTAGGACCTTTATTTAATAGAGGCCAAAACTGATCTCATAGACAGAAAATGTAAAAGGATAATTAAACATAAAACTGGTTTTTCTACTTCTGCTCTGAATTCAATTTTTTGCAGTGACCTAGATTACAATGTGTTCATCCTTAAAAATTATATGCTTCAAAAGCACTTGACTATCATCGAGAAGTTACACAAGGCAGACAATCATGTCAACAGACTATGTAGAGAAAAAATAGCAAACCTTCAATAAACAACCTGGTCTGAGACAAGTATCCTAAAGGCTTGTCCAAAAATTAGTGTTCACAATTTTGATCTGAATCCAATTGATCCATGAATCAGATATGAATCAGATTGGATCAAATTTCAAAATTTTTAATTCGATCGGATTCAAATTTGATTTGAATCAAACCC
The DNA here is from genome assembly GCA_910592055.1 of Acaulospora colombiana. Taxonomy (NCBI): domain Eukaryota; kingdom Fungi; phylum Glomeromycota; class Glomeromycetes; order Diversisporales; family Acaulosporaceae; genus Acaulospora; species Acaulospora colombiana. The sequence goes on from CAJVPT010007449.1 coordinate 9,512, forward strand.
AATACTATATAATGCAAATCAAAAATGCACCAGTCCATTAGTTCATATAAATTGTTATATAACTATTTAATTTCATTTAAATGAACTATCTAGGAAATTAAAATAATTTTTTTTAAAAAAAAAACAATATAAAAAGCAAGCTAAAAAAAATTTACTACTTTGTTCTTCTTGATAATTTTTTAACATTTCTTTGCGATATTATAGTTTTGCTGCTTAATTACTTTCATTGTATCTTTTGCTTTGCTAATTTATTTCTTTTAAAAATGGAATTTGAAAACTCATTTGATAGCATACAAATTGCATATGATAAAAGTAGCAATTTAACTAGTCATGACAATATCATTATTGAAAATGCTAATACAAGCAATTCATCGGAATCGGTCTCAGTTATCTCAACAATTTCTAAAAGTAAAGTATGGAAACACTTTACAAGAAGTGCAAGTTTTAAATAGGACAGAAAGGCTTCTTGTAAATATTGCAGGGTGATATATACTTGTAGTGGAGGCAGTACTTCTAATCTAATGAAACATCTTGAAAAAACT
>CAJVPT010007450.1:0-10053 GCA_910592055.1 Acaulospora colombiana
TTTCGCAAAAGAAGAAAATTTCCAAAAAAGGAAATTTTCAAAAATCAGTGATGTACGGGAAAGAGTTTTTTTTTTTTCATGTTATGTCTCCATGTGGCATAACATAGGTTGTTTTGCGAATTGATAGTGGGGTTGAGTTCTCTTTGGCCTAGCATCATATTAATGTAGTTGATTTTTGCCAGCTGATTAGCAGTTTCATTGCCTGCAATATCTGTATTTACTTTTACTTTGTGTAGAGAGAGTTGGATTCAATAGTCCTTGCATCTTTGCATGATGTTGAGTGTAATACTCCAATTCTTGGTATTTCTAATGGCTTTGTAGACTGGAGTATGTGTAGCTTTATTTATTGCTTCAATAGCCGCTTGGCTATCTGTATGGACTGCAATTGTAGTATTCTGGGAATTGTTAAGATTACTGTGAAGATTGTTACTAGCTCTGCCCTAGTTGAGAATGGTGAGCCTTGTACCTGTCCTTTAAATGTTTGATGTTGGTTGAGTTAATTAGTGAGTATCCAACCAAATCCCACATGGGCAAAGATATTGAAGTGAACTAAGGATCCATCAGTGTATGCTGTGAATTGGTGATATTGTTCGTTTGCTGTAGAAATGTTGAGAAGCTCTTGAAGTAGTTTAGTGTCTTCTATAATTTGGTTAAGTAAGGTGGTGAGTTTGTCTTGTTGGTAGTCAATGTATACTTGGACTAAAGGAGATTGTATTGTTTATATATTCTATGGTACGTTGAGTGCTGTATACTAAGATCTGGACTTTCCAGTGTGGGCTGTTGTTTAATATATTGCTGAGACTTTTGTAACTGTATGTGACTGGAATTTGTTGGATCTGGAATTTTGTTCTATAAAAGATGCATTGCTGTATTTGTGTAGGGGATTCATTGACTGAACATTCACTGCAAGGTTCTAGTGGTGAGTTTCTTGATATGCGCTTGTAATGTGTGTAAACTATCTTTCCTTATGTACTTCTCTGTTTTCTATCAATCGTTTCAGCATTCCTGTTCATTACTAAGGCCCAATGCTTGAGTGTGGGGCATGTCATTGTCTTGTGTCATTGGAATGGGTTGTGGGTTCCTGTAAAGTTTAGCAAGTTTAAATCTATGAGTTGTTGTATAGTTTCTGCTAGATTTGTGAACCATTTAGAGATATGTATGATGTGCTTCTTATGGTATTTTGAGATGTGATTCCAAGGCAGGATTCTAGTGCAATCTTTATTTATAATTTGACAAATGAACATAATGTTGTATTTTTGTAGTTGTTTTCTTGGTGTGTTTGTCCATTTCGTGTTTAGGTGTTCTTCTATGGTATCTTCAATTTTTTTAATTAGTGTAATAAATTTGGACTGTTGAATTGATATACCGACTTGTTTGAGTAGCCAGATGATGTTGTGAGTGAGATTTGTGCCTGGTTTGTGAATTGCCTTATTTAAATGAGTACAGACTGGATTGGGGGACCAGAAGTCGTTTTGTAGCTGTTGAAGTCTAAACAATATTATTTGTCCTGCTAGGTTAGGTTTGTTTATTCTAGAGATGAGATTAGTTGCATGGAATTGCACTTGTCTTTCAAAAAGGTTGATAATATTGTATTTGAATTTGTTGAAGAGCATGTTGTTTGAGACTGATCTTGCTAATTCGACTTTATGTTTAAAGTATTGATAGCATTTCGACATGACTTTCTTGCACATTGTTTCTGAGAGTAGCATGTCAGTTAGGAGGTATTCTAAGGCTAGAATTAGGATATAGTTGATGATGTATTTTGCTTGTTTGTCTGTGATCTTTTTGAATTTCATGAGATTTGTAATTCTATTGGCTTTTTCTTTTATTAGTTGTACTTAATGTCATTTATTGCCTTTGGACATGTACCATGTTACCAGAATTCTAGTTGGTATGTTTGGTGTGAGTCCTTGGATGATCTGATTGTTGAATGTGACTCCTTGGGTTTTGTTTAAATGTGTGTCATTAATGATGAGTAGTGTGGATTTTGTTGGATTGATCTGGATGTCATTAATGATATAGAATTCTTGTGCAATGTCTAAGATATATTGAAGATCTTGTTGGTTATTTGTGAACCATGTTGTATCATCCATGTATGCACTGGCAGTAATGTTTATATAATCAATAGCCCAGTCTGTTCTGAAGTCTGAGCAGCTTTGTGATGTGATAGTATAGCCTTTGCATTTTTTGGATATTGTAGTGAGAAGAGGATCATAAAAGATTATCCACAGAAGTGGGGATATAGTGTCACCTTGATCAATGTCTTCTTTCACTTCGTAGAGATCTGTAGGGCTGAAGGGGATGAGTACTGTGTTTTGTCGATGTTGAAGTAAGTTGGTGATTATATCTATGATCTTTGTTGGAACTTTGATTCTGTGTAGTGATTTTCTTTTGGATTCTCTTGTAGTGTATGTATATTACTTTTCCCTGCATGTTTCTGAGTTTCTGTTTTCTACTAACAGTTTCAGAATACCTATGTTTAGTGATTGCCTAGTGAGTTCTTGTTGGTTGTTCAATTGGGATGTATAAGTGAATGGGATTTTGGAGACCTTGTTGTTCTATTAGATCATTATCGAAAAGTTGCTGTATAGTATTTGTAATATCTTCATACTATCTTGGTATATGATTTTTTTATAGTTATGGTTTTTAGAGATTTGAAGCTACCTAAGTATCTTAGTGCAATTTTTGTTAAGTATTTGAAACAGAAAGATAATATTGTATTTTTGCAGTTTGTGTCTGAGGTTGTTATTCCATTTGTTACTAAGGTATTGTTCTAGGGTTTCTCCAATGGACAGAATAGTGATTATGATGAAGGAAGTTAAAATTGTATTACTCAAATTTGCCCATGCTTTTAAACATTCCACTGGTGTAAGATCTATACTTCTTCCAAAATTCCCAATTCTTTAAGCTCCGAATTTGTTCTTTATCAGTTAAAAATCTACAAACTCAACAGGTACGAATCAGGTTTTACCAGTTGCAGGCTCTATCACATCAGGTTTATGATACAGAAGTATAGTGCTATATCATCTACTTATAGATATGCCTGATCAGAGTAATGATTAGCTATGAGTAACACCAGATTACCAAGTTATGCTAGTGGATTACCTGTCTTCAACAAGAATCAGCAGAATTTTAATTTTGCCACTTGAATTACTTGAACCAGAATTTTGTGATACAACCTATTAAGTGCTAACCACTGCATTAATAATTCATAAGTCTGTGAGAAAGATTTATTGTGTATATACAGTTATGTATTTACAATTTTTATGTCTTTCTAAAATACAAATGCAACTATTTAAAGATGGATTTACCACCTATTGCAAGGTCTAACATGCCAAGGATGGCTAATTAGTTTTGAAATTAAAAAGAAAGAAAAAGAAAAAATTGTAATTTCTTTAAATGACCAATCTATGTAGTGGTTGACAAGATCTACATATTGGTCTTTGATTAGTAGTTCAGATAATACAGCATCTGGTGATAGTTATACTTGAGTATAGCTTTTAGATTGTTTGTCTTTTTTGGTGATATTATTTGTCTTTTCCCATTCTGCAGTGTGTTTGCAGTGCTCCTTCTATATTGAGTTTAAAAATTCACTATATTGATTTATACACTTTTGAAGTATTGGTTATGTTGTTGTATGTGAACCAGTATAGTTGTTTATTGCCAGGGTGATGTCTTTTCTGATGATACTTTTAATAAGATCTGAAATTGCTTGGTCAGATTTGTTAAAAGATATGTTTCTTATTATGTAGTAGAGAGAAAAAGTGGTGGTAGATGCTTTGCAGTCTTTCAGATTATATGTAAAGAGACTTGTTAATTTTCGCCTATATGTTTCCTATATTGTGATATATAAGAAGGTGTTGAAAATAGTTTCTGTTTCTTGATATTTGGTGTAGTTTTTGTTTCTATAAATGTGTGGTTTGTACCGGTTCAGTTTGGTCTTGGTGGATAGTTCATCATTCCAAAGGTTGATTGCAAATTTTCAAATATTGTGGTCAATTGTAGATGTGTTTCTATGATTAATGTCACTGGGGTTGAGACAGTTGAAAGTACTTTTCCAGTCTATTATTTTGTCTTTTTGCATGTTGATCCATGTTCTATTTCTTCTAAGGAGTCGCTATTGAGCTAAATATTTGATGTAAAATACTGTCTTACTAATTGGCATGTCTATTATATTGTGTTTTCATGTGGCATAGCATAGGTTGTTTTGCAAAGTGATAGTGAAATTGAGTTCTCTTTGGCCTGTCATCATATTGATGTAGTTGATTTTTGCCAGTTAATCAACTGTTTTGTTGTCAACAATATCTATCCATGCTTTTACTTTGTGTAGAAAGAGTTGAATTTGATAGTCCATGTATCTAGGGATTGCAATGGATCGAATCAGATTGAATCTGATCCTAATTCAATCGGGTCAGTTTTTATTTGATCTGATCCATATCTGAATAGATTTATTTTTATTTGATCCTTATTTGTTGGATTAATCTGATATTTTTTTTAATCGTGTTTTTATTATTATTATTATTATTATTATTCATTTTTTTCTATCTTATGTTTACTTGATATCTTTGAGTTTTATTCATAAACATTTAATTAATAGTTTACATTTTTAATATTTATAATTTTTGCCATTCATGACCATTTTCTTCTAAATTAAAATATACACCTGTATAATTTAAATTTTCTGCAGTACTTCTACTGCCTTGGTTTTTTTTATTGATTCTTTCAGTGCTAGCAAAGCAGGGGAATCTTGTTGCAATTGCTCTTGCTGATACTTCATATGGTTTTCTTTTTTAGTTCTTTCTTTTCATTTTTTAATTGCTATTATTATTTTTTTGCCAGGTTTTGTGATAAACTACTAGTTACACCTTCCTTCAGCAAAACAATTGTACTATGTAACTATTGTTCTGGTCTTGTATAAAAATTTAAATAAAAACTTAGTATTTTATATTCCAAACTTTTTTATCATTTTTATAAAAATATGTATTATCTCCAATTTTATTTCTTATTTAGCTATGTAGGGGTTGCTTTCATTGAAATCCTCTTCTTGGCAAGTAAATTCTGGATCACTTTGGAGTGAATTCCTCTCAGGCAAGCTGGTTGCAATTGCATGGTTCAGGAAATTTGTATCAACATGAGCAAATTTGCTGTCCTTCCAGGATGCATATGCTTTATAGAAACCCAAGAAATGTTTAAGTTTGATTTCCTTTTTGTTGTAAAAAACTGAGATATCTTTTTTGACTGCTTCATATTAGTTTTCATCTAATCTTGGAAGTTCATGCTTGACAATTTTTTGCTGTAAACTCAAAGTCATATCAGCAGAAAAAATACCCATTGTATAGTTAAACAGGAGGCTGTTTATCATGACAACTTTTTCTTCATGCAAGTATTGCTGGCTTGTTCCTTGTAACTCTTTCGGTATATTACAATTATACAAAATTTAACTTTGGCTATCTTTACATTCCTTTGTCAACAGATATCTAAAACTTGTTATTAATACTGCTTAAGTATGAAATTAAACATATAAGAATTTTATATATCTGGTAGCTACCAATGCTTCTAGATTAAGTTTTGATATACCATCAGATCAAGCAACCATTCTCCATAGTTGAAACATTTCCAGTACTGTATCTTGTATAATATTTAAAACTTCGGATCCAATCTAATTACGATATACAGTAAGCACCACCTTGCCTGAATCTTTGTCACAAATTATAATTTCCTAATTTTTTTATATTATTTGGCAAGTAGACGGCAGTATCAATGGCTTGTACATGTGAAAACAATAAATTAACTTTTTTATACACCCTCGTAATATCCAGGCAGGGACCCAAGAAATATTATTTTTACTTCGTGAGCATTAACAAAATATTTTTGTGTAATAAGGTTCTCCCTTACCTAAAATATAAAGATGTTAACTAGGTTTTTTATTATTAAACTATTTGAACTTACAAAATTTTTATGTTTTTATTTTATTTTTTTTAATTTATTGATGTCTGCTTTCAAAACTGCTGCAGTTTCTACATCATTGACATAGCAAAATCTCAGGAATTTCACAAATTCTCTCCACCAATTTTCCTATTTTTTTATTAGCATTAATAAAATATATATAGCATTTTTTTTTAAATTGGCTCATCCTTGTTTTATTTGTAAGAAAGATTCATTTTTTTTGTGCATCTGTTTTTCCATAGTGTTTGTAAGAAAGATCTGTATGTGTTTAATGTTTGATGTATTACTTGGCGGGCTTTAATTTTGGATTGAGTGAAATCCGTAATGGGCTGTATGAGAGCTTTTCTGATAATACCTTGAATGAGGTCAGTAATTTCTGCATCTGAGGTATGCTTTGAATTGTGATTATCAGAGAAGGTGATTTTTTTGATGGTTTAAAATTCTTGAGATTATCTTTGAGTATATTAAGTATTTTGTCACAGTGTGTTTGTATGCTGGTTGAGCAAATAAAGGAATGTGTGTTGGTTTTCTCGTTGAGACAGATGATGCATTTGTTATTAGTATATACATGAGGTTTGTGATTGTGAAGTTTGTTGAGTGTGGGCAATTCATTGTTTCAGAGATTACTTGTGACTTTCTGTTATATTGATTCGTAAACGATGTGTTGCTGTAGTGCGAGAAAGATTCATTGTATACATACAGTTATGCATTTACAATTTTTATGTCTTTCTAAAATACAAATTCAACTATCTAAAGATGGATTTATCCTTCTTACCGATTGGCTTGTTGCCACCCACTGCGGGGCCTAACATGCCAAGGATGGCTAATTAGTGTTGAAATTAGAAGAGAAAGAAAAGGAAAAAATTGTGAAAGGGTTTGTGATTCCTTTAAATGACCAATCTATGTAGCGATTAACCAGGTCTACATATTGGTCTTTGATTAGTAGTTCAAATAATATGACATTTGGTGGTGGTTGTACTTGAGTATGGCTTTTAGAACGTTTGTCTTTTTTGATGATGTTGTTTGTCATTTCCCATTCTATAGTGTGTTTACATCACTCCTTCCATATTGAGTGTAGAAATTCTCTATATTGATTTATGCACTTTTGAAGTATTGGTTGTGATGTTGCATATAAACCAGTGTAATTGTTAATTGCAAGGGTGATATCTTTCCTGATGATGCCTTTGATAAGATCTGAGATCACTTGATTAGATTTGTTAAAAGACATGTCCCTTATTATGTGATGGAGAGGAGAAGTGGTAACAGATGCTTTGCTGTTTTTCATATTGAGTGTGAAGATACTTGTTAGTTTTCGCTTATGTGTTTCCCATGTTGTGATACATAAGAAGGCATGGGAAGTAGTTTCTGTTTCGTGACATTTGATGCAGTTTTTGTTTCTATATATGTGTGGTTTGCATCGGTTAGTTTGGTCATGGTGTGTAGTTTATTTTTCAAAGTTTGATTGCAAATTTTCGAGTGTTGTGGTCAGTTATAAATGTGTTTCCACGATTAATGTTACTGGGGTTAAGGCAATCGAAGGTGTTTTGCCAGTCTATTATTTTGTTTTTTTCTGTATTGATCCATGTTCTATTCCTTTTGAGGAGTCTCCATTGAACTAAATGTTTGATGTGGAATACTGTTTTGCAAAAATCTTCAATTGGCACGTCTATTATGTTGTGTCTCCATGTGGCATAACATAGGTTGTTTTGTGAATTGATAGTGGGATTGAGTTTTCTTTGGCCTGGAATTATGTTAATGTAGTTGATTTTTGCCAGTTGATCAGTGGTTTCATTGCCTGCGATGCCTGTATATGCTTTTACTTTGTGTAGGAAGAGTTGGATTCGATAGTTTTTGTATCTTTGCACAAAGTTGAGTGTAATACTTCAATTCCTGGTATCTTTAATGGCTGGAGTATGCATGGCTTTATTTATTATATCGATAGCCACTTGGCTGTCTGTGTGAACCGCAATTGTAGCATTTCTGGAATTGTTAAGATTACTGTGAAGATTGCCATTAGCTCTGCCCTAGTTGATGATAGTGAGCCTTGTATATGTCGTTTAAATATGTGATATTGGTTAAGTTGATTAGTGAGGATCCAGCCAAATCCTATATGGGCGAAAATATTGAAGTGGTCCAAGGATCCATCAGTATATGCAGTAAATTGGTGATGCTGTTTGTTTGTTGTAGAAATGTTGAAAAGCTCTTGAAGTAGTCTAGTATCTCCTGTGATTTGGTTAAGTAAGGTGGTGAGTTTGTCTTATATATTCTATGGTACATTGGGTGCTGTATGCTGAGATCTAAACTCTCTAGTGTGGGCTGTTGTTTAATGTATTGCTAAGACTTTTGTAACTGTATGTGACTGGAATTTGTTGGATCTAAAATTTTGTTCTAGAGAAGATGCATTGCTGTATTTGTGTAGGGGATTCATTGACTGAACATCCACTGCAAGGTTCTAGTGTTGAGTTTCTTGTTATGCGCTTGTAGTGTGTGTAAACTATCTTTCTCTGTGTATTTCTCTGTTTTTTACCAATCATTTTCACATTCTTGTTTATTACTAAAGCCCAATGCTTGAGTGTGAGGCGTGTCACTAACTTGTATCGTTGAAATGGGTTGTGGTTTCCTATGAAGTTTAGCAAGTTTAGATCTATGAGTTGTTGTATAGTTTCTGCTAGATTTGTGAACCATCCAGGGATATGTGTTATGTGTTTCTTGTGGTATTTTGGGATGTGATTCGAAGGCAGGATTCTAGTGCAATCTTTATTCATGATTTGACAAATGAACATAATGTTGTATTTTTGTAGTTGTTTTCTATCCATTTCATGTTGAAATGTTCTTCTATATTATCTCCTATTTTTTTTATTAGTGTAATGGATTTGGGCTGTTGAATTGATATGCCAACTTGTTTGAGTAGCCAGATGATATGTAAATGAGATTTGTGCCTAGTTTGTGAATTGCCTTACTTAAATGAGTACAGACTGGATTGGAGGACCAGAAGTCGTTTTGTAGCTGTTGAAGTCTAAACAATGTTATTTGTCCTACTAAATTAGGTTTGTTGATTCTAGAGATGCGATTTGTTGCATGAAAATGCACTTGTCTTTTAAAGAGTTTGATAATATTGTATTTGAATTTGTTGAAGAGCATGTTGTTTGGGACTGATCTTGCTAAGCCAACTTTGTGTTTAAAGCTTTAATAGTATTTAAACATGATTTTATTATATATTATTGCATATCAAAAAAAAAACTCTTTCCCATTTACCTCCCAATTTTTGAAAATTTCCTTTTAAGGCAATTTTCTCTTTCTATACTTTTGGGTCTTCTCATCAAAGAGTTCATATTCAATATGCCTCCAAAGACAATTTTATCAAGAAATAAACAGCAACAACAACACTTCAACAACAAAAACTCGTCAGAACAGTCACAAACAAACACTTCAGCTAACACTATGGACTTAAACAAAAAACAAACACCAGTCAGAAACACCTCCACCTCCAAGTTTCATAAAGTGGCACTATTACAAAACAACAACAATATTTTCAACAAAAACAACAACAACCAACACAAAAACAACACAATAAACATGTCCAACACATCCTTCAACTACAACAACAACATAAACAATATACAAAACGTGTCAGTTCACGCGTCAAACATGCCTACTCCCTCTCAAAACAACATCACAAATTAAAACTCACCTACAAACTCGTCTAATATCCATGACACCCAAACATTAGAAGCTGAATACGACAGCACACCTTCAACACCAAGAGCTTTCAGACCAGAGGACACTCCAGCAGATGATTGGTTTGAAGAGGTTGAGTCTATTCAAGACCCACTCAATAACACCAGACCTAATGACACAATACCTAAGCCTGAAACTAGACCCACAGACTGGCAAACCGAATATGGCAGGAAAAGATACAAGATGTTCATCTCAATAGATGACGTCACCAGCAAATATGAAAGCAACAAAGTCAAATTACTCCAAAAAACAACTCATCCGCTTTATTTCCCTCATCTCTATTAGAACACAGCAAACACAAAACAACAAAAATATTATTGCACTATTTGGAGACAAAAAAGATGCAGATAGAGCACAAAACTTAGTCAT
>CAJVPT010007451.1:0-10052 GCA_910592055.1 Acaulospora colombiana
ATTTAAAAATTGTCAAAGTTGAAATTTATAATAAAAACATAGTAAGTGGACTCAAACTTTTGGAAGCAACTGTATTTTTGAGCTGTACTTGGGCTAACTATAAGATCCCAATTCTCTGTTTCCTTACATAGGAAGTAGAGTTTATTGATTGCTTGTATAAGTTTGTTTCTAGTGTTTGCATCCCAATTGTGATAAGTCTTTTTTAGCAGGTAGTGAACTCTGTTGGCTTCTCTATAAGCTTTGTACTCTTGTTTATTTACTGGCAAATCAAATCTTTTCTTTTCTAGTGTTGAATATATTTTTTTCTTTTTGAGAGTTCTATATACACCTTTGATAAGAATATTTTCAAGTTCCTGTCATGCTTGATCCAGCCTTATTTAAGTCCATGTTGAGTTTTTAGTGTATGGATATAATTGGTCATATTCTATTATTTTGGTTTCAGTCCATTGTTTAAATTTTTTCCATTGTATTGATATTGAGTTAACAGAATCAGGAATCTTTTTGCCTTGTGTTCTTTTTTAGTTTAGATACTATTTATCTTTTAACAAATTGTCATTTGTTAACCTGATTAAGAGAAGAATATGTTCACTATTTGTAACTAACTCCATTGGAATATTTTTAAAATTATTTAGATTCTCTTGGCTAATGTCAGTTGTGGACCAGATATAATCAATTCTACTATAAGCATAATTATTAGATTATGTGTATATGCTCTCATTTTGTTCCCATATATTGTGGATGTCAGTAAAGTTCCAATCTTCTAAGAAGTTGAAAATACTAATTTCAGTTTTTTTATATCATATTATCTTCTTTTCAGATGGGGGTCGATCTGATATTAGATTTACTACTGCATTAAAATCTCATATAAATGATTCTTTTTTGCAGTATTTGTTAAAGTTATCTACTTTTTGTCTTTTCAAATGGTAAGTGAATTTGGTATATACATAGTTTGCATTTCTTTAAAAGGAAGTTTGCACCTATGATACAGCCTTTTATTTTTTCAATCGATTTCAATTTCTTTTCATATGTCTGGTTTATAAGGAGACCCATACCTGATTCTCTGTATTTGATGTCATTACAACTATAGAAGAATTTATGTGTCTTTTGAAACTTGAAGGCATATTCTCTGTTTCACTCCTTAGTTTTGTTTTACTGATACCCATGATTCCTATATCTAGTTCTTATATCTTGTCATATAAATACTGTTGGTCCAGTATTGTGTTTATTTCTCTTATGTTGTATGTCCCTATAGTTATGGTTTCTTCTATAGTGAATTGCAATGTATCATTCTGATATATTGTTTGTTCTTTAAGGTTCTTGTTAATAGTTTTTATTTTGATTGATTTGATAAAATTGTTTAGGTGTTGTATAGTGATAAGAAGGTTGTTTGAAAAGAATGTATTTGTTATTATGTTGTTGTTTTTGGAATTGTTTTTGATCCAGGAAGTATTAGATTCTTTTTGTGGATCTTGTTCTTCACTGGTATTTCCTATTTGGACTAGTACAACTTTTAGAAGTGCTTAGCTCTTTTCCATCTTATAGATCCAGAGTAGGGTTGGGTCTTTTTTTCAATATGACACATTCTGCTGTTTAGTTTGTTTAGGCTATGTAGAATTTGTTGCAATGAGTTTTGTTCTGCTTCAGATTCAATGATCACATTGTTGGTAATTCTAGAACTATGTATTCTATATTTTCTCTTCTGTGTATTGATCGATTCTTTATTGCTTCCTGTTGCTGGTTGTTGATTGTGTCTTAGTCTTGACTTTCTTGTATTTGTTCTATAAAATCTTGATCTTCTTTTTTCAGACTTTGTATCAGAGTTTTCTGTATTATATTCAGGATCAGTTTCTTCTATAAAGGTTTTTCTTCATGTAAGCTTTCTGTTGAATCTAATATCTATTCTATCCAAGTGATTGTTATGTTGATCTGTACTGGATTTATCTGTTTCTTTAATATAAATACTGCTAATTTTATGTTTTGCTTTTCTATGTCCCTCTTGTGATAAGATGTTTGCTTCTTCTATGGTTTCATCCTATTGTTGTGTGTCTTTTTTGAAATATTCTTTAGCACTTTATGTAAGTTTGTGTCCATGTAGAAAGATGTACTATTTGAGTACTTTATTAAGATCTTCTGCTGTTGCAAAACATATAACTGCATATTCTTTTCTCTTAAGTGTATATGAGTTTCTGGATATATAGCAGGCTTTTGCTTTGATTTGTTTTAAGGCATGTATTAATGAGCTTGTGAAGGTGTTGTATATTCTATATAGCCTTAAGGACTGGCTATTATGTTCTTTATTAATTTTGTCTACTTCTTGATCAGTTGGTTTATGTTGAGTGAAAATAGTCCTGATCGCTTCTGTTTTAATAGAAATCATCCATAGATTTTTTAGCTGATTGTTTCATTTATGAGAAGTGATTTGTGCCTTGATTCTTCATCGTGATCTTAAATAGTTGTATATATGGATATTGATAAGTTTTCTATATATCAGTAAAGCTATTTTAACTTCTTGCCATGTATAACTACAATCTATATCAATTAGGATTACAAATAGATCTATATTCTCTTCTTCTATTTTTTCCTTGAAGATCTTTTTATCAGGTGAAAATTCTGTCTCTTTCCATTCTTCTATACTTATAGGTATTATTGTGAAGTTCTCGCCCTCTTTTTTGTTGACTTTCTCCAAACAATTCAGAGCATCTTCTTTTTCTTCAAAAGTGAAGGTTGTTTAAGCATTACTATTTAAAAATTCTTTTGTGCATAGTTGAAGTTTCTTTGATAAGTTGAAAGCATTTTGAAGATATACTATTCTTTTTTTTTCACTTTCTTCTAGTATTCTGGATGTTAAAGTTCCCAGTTTGTATACTCTATTTTTAATAATGTGAAATGGATTAATACTAGTTGATTTTGATCTATTTCTAATATTATAGGATTGTAGTTCTGTGATGTTATCTCCTTTAACTTCTTCTTGAATTTGATCTATTTTTAAATGATCCTCAATTTCCTTATCATCCATTTTTATTTTGACATTGTTGAGGACTTCTATTATGTATTTTGGTTGAATTTCTATAATTGTTTCTTTATTTGGTGGTTTTGTCGAACTTGAATATGGATTATATGGGACTATGTTTTCTTGCTTTGTTTGTTGCTGCCAATGTATTTTATCTTCTTGTTCTATCAGTTCTATATACTTGTCATCCAAGAAGGGGGCCAGCAAATCATTCACTTTTCCTTGTCCTTAAGCCCATAAGTATAAAATATATTGTTTTAAAATTGTAGCTTTAGTAAAAGTGGTATGATCAATGTTGAGAATTTTAACTATAATACTATCTAGAATTGAGCATCTTGTAGGACTAGAGGTTGGATTGGGGTTGTCTTTTTGTATAGAGATTGTATTGAGGATTGTTTGTATTACCCATAGTTTTTTCTCTTAATCATACTTATTAGATAAGTTGATTAGGGTTTTTAGAATATAAAATTTTCATTTTTTTGTGATCTGTAGTAATCTTCGTGTTGTTGACATTACTGTACTTGTCACATATCACGGATTAATAGTTTTAACTTGTGTTTTGTTGTTTTTAACATGTGGTGAAGGTTTGTTTATTCCTTGTTACTAATTTGGTGATGCAGAAAAACCTTAAAATTGTTGTGTTCTAAATTTAGATTCTGTTTCATGTGTTTGTTGTAATAATGGTATTGTTATTATTGATCAGCTTGTTATAAACATATGAAAATATGAGTGTTGTTGATTTGTTTACTGTAAATACATAGATAATCTGTGAATATTGTTTATATGGACACATGAGAATATAAATATTGTTGATCTATTTATGTAAATACGTAGATGATCTATAAATGTTATTTATATAGACACATCTTTTGGATCTTGTTTTCCTGAGGGAATATACGTGTACGTATTCGCGTGATGTTATATTTGTTGAAATTTGTTTAATGTAATGTATGTGCTTCTTTACTGTATAGTCAATGAAGCTTGGATGTCCCTTTGAATTTTATAGATATTTGAATTTAGACTGATTTATCAATCTGAATTATTGCTTGTAAGGTTTTTCTTAATGTTTAGAAAGGTGTTAACCTGTACTGGCCTGGCTGAGAGCTTTGTGAAGTTTATGTTAGGCTTCCAAGAGCTTACTGTGATTCAGTTTTTCTCTTTATTTGTTCTTCCTGAAAAAGAAAAATTTTGTGTAGAAAGGTTAGAAGTTTTTTAAATACTTATTTGTTTCTGTACTATGATTAGTTTATTCCATAGTTTTCTATAGTGTTTCTTGTAAGTGGATGGTTTTTGATGTTGGTTTTCTCTTGTTTTGGGGGCTGGCTTCTCTTTTTTCAAAAATTATCAAAAAAGGAAATTTTCTGAAAAAATGGAGATCAATGGAATATATTGAAAGTATCATAAATATTATAAGAGCATATAAACTACTTAAAATTTAACAGTTTATCAGATTGCTTTTTGATACTTTATTAAGAAGAAGGAGACTAGTCTAAAGTTACCTTTAGACTAGTATAAGAATATTGAAAGAAATATAACAGGTACTGTTATATAAGGACCAAAGTTTATTCTACTATCGACCATACACTAAAACTAATGCCAAGGAGAAGTCAATACCTACAAATTATTTACTGAAGTACTATATCTTTTTATCTTTGAAAAGAAGAGGAAGGAATGTTCTTCTTCTGATTGGGAAGGGGTAGGATTTCAAATGTCAGTTTTGTTGATATTATCTCATCTGATACTCTATCGAGAGAATTACTCATCCAAGGATCATATGGGACCTATGGCTAAAAGGGACCTTAAAACTATGATGGGTTGATAACCTAGTTCTAGAAATAATACTAGCTTCAAGTAAGAAGGCATAGCTCTTCCAAAGTTAAGCTAAATCTTTAGAGAATCTTTCAATCTGGCAATTATTTTCAACTAGTACTTTTACCAAAAGTAAGATTAGTGAGTACCATTAGTAGCCGAAATGGTCATGCTGAAGAGGGTGTCATATTAAAAGTCTTGATATAAATTATTAGTTTATGATCCTTCTTATTGTAAAACCTGTTGTGTTTTTTGGTCCTGCTTGTTTCTTATTCAGGGCTCAGTTCTATGTTTAGAATACCATGTTTTTTGGAGGGCTTATAATGTTCCTTCAGCATTGCCTTAGGTTGAATTTGTCTTGTTGTAAACATGTCAGGTTACTTCTATCAGTATATAAGTTCTTTTATCCATGAGCTTGTCCTTTTTTTCTTTTTCCCTTCTTCTATTATATAGGAGATGACTATGTTCTGTATTCACCTGCACAATAACCTATAACTTATAATGGATCCCAGGTTTTTATAAAACTAAGGAAATACATTCAGATACGTGAGATAGTCAATAGAAGCTTGTTTATCAATCTAATTCAATGTGTTTTGTATTAACCAATTACAATCAATGGAATTTGTACTAATCTAAAATTTAGGATTAAGCTAAGGTAGAATCAGATCAAGGAAAAAAATAAGTTCTTTGACTGAAGCAGAAATCTCTATTTTGTTTTATTTTATTCCTTTGCTTCATAAGATTAGTAACCAATACTACACAAGTGATTCTTCTTTCTTTAAGAATTTTCTTGCCATCAGTAGTAAAAGTATAAGCTGAACTTTATGGATCACAAGAGTTCAGTTTACTTGAAATTGATTGTAAATAAGAGGAAGAAGGTATATGTAACTCCTGAGGATTTTCTTTAGATTGAATTAAAGAGAGTATTAAGACTTTATTAGCCAGTCTTTTTTATGTATGGTCAGAGGATCAGTGAAAAGAGTTTAACAGAATTCCTTTTGTTTTTAATCTGCAATTAGATTAATATGACATATTATATATTTATTGTACATATGTTTGATATTTACAAAATTTTATAACTTTTATATATTAACTTACTCCTCATTAAAACTTATTTCTCTAGATATAACTTAGAGAATAATATTTTACTTCTTTATAAAATTATTATATATAGTATATATTATATCTATTGATTACTGTATCTAAATTTTACTTATAATTAAAAATTGAATTATGCAATTTCATAATAAATCTATTTTTTTAATAATTTCTATTAATCTTTTTTATATTTTCTCTTTGTTTTTTTAATCCAGATCTTTTATTAATTATACTATTAATCACTAATCGAAAAAAATTATTTAGCATACTGCCACTTGTATAATATTTGGCAAAAAAATAACATAAATAAATCAGCAACTATATAATTCAGTTATAAATATTACAAAAATCAGTATATTAACAATTCATCAAAAAAATCATTAACAATTTATCAAATAATTTATTAACAATTTGACAAAAATTAATTAAAAGTTTGTCACAAAATTATTTATTACCAATTTAATAAAAATTTAATATTAATTTAATAAAAATTCATTATAAATTTATGAAAAATTTATCAAAAATTTATTAACTATTCATCAAAAAATTGTTAACTATTCATCAAAACTATTTATTAAAAATTCATTAAAAATTTAGCAACTATTTATTAAATTATTCATTTAATGTTTATTAATCATTTATTAAAAATTCAGCAACTAAGATTCTTTAAAAAAAAAAAAAACTTTTCACAAATCTTTTAAATCCTTAAAAATTTTCTTTTTAGATAATTCACTCAAAAAAAGAAAACATTTATAATTCAAGACACATATTCTTGTAACACCAGCATATAACAGTCATCTTATTATAAAACAATATTTTGTGCATAGTCCTAAATTAGTAGATTGCTGGAAAATATATATATATAGCAACAACTTTGATTTTTCTTCTTTTTTAAAAAAAAGAAAAGAAATCAATATAAACTAATTCACAGTTAGAAAAGGAAAGCCAATATCAACTTTATAGCACTTGCAACCAGGTCAATGCAGGTTAACATCTTTCTTGACATTACAAGAAATCATAAAGAAAGTAGGTTTGCTTGATAAATTAAGCAAACTTTAAATTTCTCAAGACTTAGAAGGGTATCAAAACTTTCTAAGATCTAAACAACCTAATATATATACCTCACTCTACAAATATCAAAACATTTAACCAAAGTAATACAAATATATACATATATATAGACCTGTTATTAAAAACAAGTTTGCCAAAAATCTATCATAAAAGTACAACAAGAGTGAATAAATTTGGCAGGATTCTTGATTACAACATCATTACAAGATGTGATTGATATAAACAAAATAGCAGAAATCTATAATGCAACATTAAACACTAGTGTAATCAAATAAACAACATTAGATAAAGAAGAAATAAACAACATATATCTGATCAAAACAGAATTAAGACACAAATTAAAATAGGGAATTACTAAAACAAGAAGCAAACCATATAAAATATTTTTTCACTTCACATAACTTTAGCAATATTAAATGATTTATCTCCTATTAGCCATCTTTCATATATATAATAAATAAGACAGAAAAGATTCTATATATAATAGATAAAAGAGAAAAGGATATTGTTAATACTTTGATTTAACTTGCAAGAAAGTATGATAAATATAATAAGCTATAAGCTACACAACAAATAGCCAAACAGATGCAAGCCACTATTCAAGTAGAATAAGAAGCCCTAGTTTCAAAAACCTGTAAGATAGTTGATAATATTATTGCAAGTATTTTAGGAGTAGACAAGATGACATTTCATAAAAAACAAATCTTAATACAACATATAATCTATCTCTGGCAGCTTGGGAAAGAAAAAAAAGAGGATCTACTTCAGCTATACATCAAAAATAAACTTCTTGAAATAATTAAAAAAGAAAAAGATATATTAAAAGATATAGAATTCCTTTTCATAGAGATTATTACCCAGGTAGAAAATGATTTAACAGTAGATAATAAGATTAAAATGTTTAATGTTTAAAAACAAGAAGAAATAAAAGAGAAAATGGAATTTGAAATGCTGTGAGAAAAGATCAAAGGTTAAAATATAAGTGAATATAGTTCATACAGTATAAGAAATAAAGTTACAAATAATTCAAAATAAAATAAACTCTTTTTACTGATTCTCCTTTTTCCTAAAAATTTACTTTTTTGATAATTTTTAAAAAAAGAACAAGACACACTAAGCCCGACTCAACAGCACCTACAAGAGCTAACAACTACACAACCCTTCTCAAAAAATATATACAAGCTTAATAAACAAGTCACCAAATAGAGAAATATTGTATATACTTTTCATAACAGTATTACACTCAATTAAAATTTTGAGAAGAAGAAAGACAAGAAAGAAAATCAGAATTATAGTAAGGCCAAAGGATTCAATATCAACTCTTCTAGCTCCTAACCAGGCCAGTGCAAATTAACATCTTTCTAGATATTAAAAGAAACCTTCACAATATAATAGTTTTAACCAATAACTAGTTAAAACTCAAAAGTCACAAAGACTCAAGAGAACATCAGGAATTCAAGAGCAATAGCTAAAGAATATAGTTTACAATTCAGTTGCAATATATAAATAATAGATACATAATACAAAATATGTACATGTTTTCACAATATACTTAAACAAAAACAATATTTATGTAATATGTTTTTTAATACAACAAATACAACACATATTCAAAACTTATTAATAAAGTTGTATTCTATACAACCAGTTACGTTATACAGATTGACAAAATAATAAACTATAGATCAATACTAAATAACAAATAGGTAAACAATCAATAAATACATGTTTACTTTATATTGATTAACCAAAATACAACAACAATAGATAAACTTATAAGTTTGATACCAAAATAACATATTTGGTAAACAAGTAAACAAAAGTAAATTTGTTAAAACAGTAGATCCAATAACAAAAACAGATGATATAATATAAATAATACAGTAGTAAGCATGAATAAAGCACAACGAATACTGCAAATAGTAAATAAAAGAAAAGAGAATATAGTTGATACTTTAGTCAAGTTTTCATAAAAACATAATGAGCATTCAAAGCTATGGGCCTCCACTAGTCAAAATTATGTCATTTGACTACAAAATTATTGTCAAATTTGGTAAAAATAAATAATAAAAAGATTGACGAATTATTTACAATTGCTGCTACTTAGCATTAAAAATATCAGTAAAAAATCGGTAAAAAAATATTGACATTTTACGAAAAAAAAATTTGGCACAAAATCTGACAATATTGTGGCAAAAAAAATTTTGTGGTAAAAAATTCGTCAAAAAAATTGATACTGCAACAAAAAATTTAGCAAAAAAATTGGTACTATAGCAAAAAATTCGGCAAAAAAATTGATACTGCAACAAAAAATTTGGCAAAAAAATTGATACTTTGGCAAAAAATTTAGCAAAAAAATTAATGTGGCAAAAAAAAATTATAGTGGAAAAAAAAATTCAGCAAAAAAATTACTAGGCAAAAAATTCAAATTTCACAAAATTTATTAAAAAATTACAAATTCAATTAATTAAATTATTCATCATTTTTCTCTTCCTCTTTCTCCTCTTTTTTCTTTTCTACTTGCTTTTCTTTTTCCTTTAAAGATTTTGACTTGATTCTTTTAAAATTAACTCCAATTGGTTTTACCTTATCAAATGTTTTCTGAGATTTTTCACTTTTTTCTTCTAATCTAACTGACTTCTGAATTTCACCTATTTGTGTACTTTTCCCAGTTTGTTCCTTACCCTCTGAATACATTAATGATTTCTCATATTTGGTAATTTTTCATCTTTTGGATTTAACTGCTGATTTTTTTTTCTTTTTTGTCTCTTTTTCTTGTTCATATTCTGAAATTTCTTCCAAATTATATGCCCAATTCGGTAAGCCTTTTGGTGGCATCACATCATAAAAATATGAATTGTCATGATATCATTACGAATCAACTGGAACACTTGAATTAATTTCAAATATTCATTCAAATATATCAACAAATCCTTTAATTATAAGAAGTAATTATGATTAATATTGTAATTTTTGACATTATTAGTCTTAATTATTAGTTATATTTTCCTTTAATTATTATCTATAGTTTTTGTCTATCATATTACTTTAGTTCTATTTTTAG